>DF357791.1:152640-182970 GCA_000787875.1 Solanum virginianum
CTGATTTTTTCAATCAAGATGAGAAAGTTAACTTGAATCAAACAAGTTCCCCTTGAAATACTTGGGATATCCTGTGTTCTATGGACAGAAAAGCAGTGCCTATTTTAAAGACATGGTGAGGAAAATTTCAAGAAGAATTTACTCTTAGTAGAATAGATTTCTGTCATTTAGGGGTAAATAGATTCTCATTAACCTTATGCTCCAGTCCATGCCTATATATTTATGATATACTACGACTCCTCTTAAATGGGTTATAAGGAAGATATATCAGTTATTTGGAAATTCTTTTAGGGTAACATAGATGGAAAAAGAAGAAAACATTGATTACATGGGAGATATGTTTCCTAAAGGATGAAGGAGGCCTAGGATTTAGATCGTCGTTTTAAGTGAACAAAGTAATGTTTGCTAGGTTGTGGTGGAATTTCAAAACATTAATAAAAACATCATGGGGCACATACATGGGAAACAAATATTACGAGAAAAAACATCCTGTAATGGCTATGAGAACAAGATCACATATTTGGAGGAGTATGCTTGCTATCAGGGATGAAGTAGAACCTTTCATATGGTGGAAGGTAAAGGAAGGAAATTTCAGTTTTTGGTTTGACAACTGGACCATGTTAGGTGCTTTGTACTATACTAAAGGGGACCAGGCAGTAGAGGAGGAGGTGGAGGTCAAAGATTTTATGACTGATGAGGACAACTCATGGAAGATTGGAATGCTAGAAGATGCAGTATCATCAGACATGTTAGACATTATTGCCAATAGTATCAAGCCACATACCAGAGTTGGAATTGATAAGCCTTTGTTTAAAGGAAGCACTATTGGAAATTTTACTACAAAGTCTGCCTACCAGATTATTAGGCACAAGAGGAGCAAATTAGGGTGGCATAGACATCTGTAGACCAGTGCACTTTCTTATGGAGAATAATTAAAGGATGAATTCCAACAAATGAACTTGAAGATATACAGAATTCCTATTGCATCTAGATATTACTACTGTGACTCAAGAGGAGAGGAAACTATAGACCATCTTTTTCTAACAACCCCCACGGTCCAAAAGCTATGAGGGCAGTTTGTTTCATGTACATGTTACAGGTTAGGGGATGGGAATGTTAGCAGAGTCCTGACGAACTAGTGGACCAACATGGAGAAGGAAAAGGCAAAGGAGATATTGAAGGCCATTCCTACAATCCTGCTATAGGAGCTTTGAAAAACAAAGACCAGATTTGGCATGGTAATCAGGTTACATTTACAATGTTACAAGGAAAGTATGAAAGAACCATAAACTAGCTAATCAGGGCCAACTTTCTAGGATGGACCAATATACCTAGAAAGTGGCCGAAGAGTCATGAAATGATATAGTCATATAGGCCAACATTGTTTTACAAAGTTTTCAAGTGGAACTTTCCTAGAAATGGGTGGATTAAGGGTAATACAGATAGTGCAAGTAAGGGAAATCCTGGGAGGAGTTCATATGGTTTTTGCATAAGGAATCCACAAGAAAATCATATGTACATAGAGGCAGATTACTTAGTCATTACAACTAATTTGCAAGCAGAGGTAACAACTATTTCGAAAGCCATACAATTTTGCAAGGATAATCAGATGCATAATATAATTCTTAAACTGACTTACTCAGTATGGTCAAGATAATTAGACAAGCGCAGAAGATTCCTTGGGAGATTACATACACAATTGAAGATATCCAACATATAAATTAGAATATAAACATGCACATACATCGTACATTTAGGGAAGCAAATCAATTAGCTGACATCATCATAAATACAATATTTGAACAAGAAAAGAAGTATCAATACTGGGGCTTTAGTCAACTACCTAGCAAGGCATGCAGAATACTAAACATTAATAAGAGCCAGATACCATCATTTTGGATAAAAACAAGGAGAATAAAGGATGACACCACATTTGTTTATGGCGAGTAGTAGGAAGACTGATGTTTAGCATAGGGGATATATTTACATAAATGCACGTAGTCTATCTATACTAACTTTGCTTAGGCTAAGTTAACCATGAAAAAGTATAAAAAGCAATAAAAGGAAGAACTAGGTGAGAAATCTGCTCATGTATTCACAAGTGCTCCACGATTTACTTCTCGTGAGCAACCCTCTTTCTCCTCTTGGTAACCTAGAATGGAAGAATGGGTCATTAGTCAACTCTTGGGACAAAGGGAATTATATAATGGAGTTGGAAGAAACTTACATGGACTAGAATGTGCATAAAGGACCTAGTCCTTCATCCATCATGCTTCACTGGATAGGAAACTTGGGGGAAATAGAAGTCAAACTAAAAGACCCATCAAGATTTGAAAATTGAGATACAAAACGAAAGCTTACCTTTGAGAGCTGAAAGACTGATATGCTATAGAAATCATATGGAAGTAGTTGCTAACCCACAGATGAAGCAGATTGAAACAATGACTTGGAACCCATAAGGGCATCATCTCTAGTTGAGAGGACATGAGGTAGCTATGGAGTTCCTTTTAGGAAACCCTGACCCCTTAGCTACTCCTTTATTCAAACTAAGGTGGTGGGCAGTTGGGCTTAGTTATTGACTTTATTGTTTGGGGTTTTTTTGGCTTTGTGATGTACTTTTGTAATTGGCTCTTTATGAGCTCGATTTTTTGATTTTAATAAAAAGGCTAGTTGGCCAAAGCTTATTTCAAAAAAAATAGTGGATATATATTTTTAGTATATAAGTGATCTATATTTGGTTTAATGGTTGAAAATTGATATATATTTGCATTTAATTGATATATAATTGGTATATTAGTAAAGACTTGGTATAATTGCATTTAATAGAGGAAATATATTTACATACCCCTAAATAAAACCAATAAAAATATAAGTAAAAGATATTTGTGTATATTTGCATTTAGTAAATGGATATATATTTTTTTTGTTTAAGTGATATATACTTAGTATATTGGTAAGAACTTGACATACCCTAAATGAAATCAATAATATACTGGAAAAATTTAGTATACTTGCATTTTAATAGTTGATTATATATCTTTAGTGTTTATGTGATCTATAATATATATATATATATATATATATATATATATATATATATATTGCATTTAATTGATATATGGTTGGTATATTGGTAATGTCACGATTTGGACCTAGGGCCAAGGAGTGATATGACGAAAAGGAACCCGAAAGTCCCCAAACAAGCTTCGTAGCATCCATTCATACACCATCGATTCGGAAGCGCACATAGATAGTAAACATATAATTCTAAGAGACGGAAAAATAGGACTCATGCTATGGGGATGTCATAAGGGATAAGGAGTAACATGGATTCACATAACACATTAGCACATAAGAGCTAAGGGGCAGATAAGTATGACTCATTCAATGGGGGTAATATGGGACTTAGAATCTTCCACATCATAACATGAATCCGCAACATAAACACATAATCAATCCATAATGAAAATAACCATTACATAACCACATCCATAATCATAGATCACCAAATAGAACACTTAGCATATAAAGTATATGAGCCTACAAGATGCCTAACAATGCCTCTAATCATAAGATAGGATGGGGGCTAAGACATATCCCGGACTCACCCTCAAAGTAAATAAGATAAACCAAAAGCACCATAGGTAGAGGAGTGGTGGTTCATCCTTGGAAGATAGGACTCACCACATCAAGTGTCTCAAGATCCAAGGTAGCCATCATACGATGGATGAAGGTAGTCCTTGGTCCCTACATGGTTTGATCATGTAGGTAAAATTATGCATTAGTACGTTTGAATGTACTAAGTATATGGGCATGCAATGCACATGAACTCACTAAACCTATATTTAATGTTAGATGACACACATATATAGAAGGAATCATATATCAAGTGAATAGTTTATATCAATATGCCATGAGATGTATGAATGCAAAAATACTTTAAATATAATGAGGATGGGACCGTAACTAACATATGACCATATGAGCTTTAACTTGGAACTCCGTCGTCTTCCCCACAACGGATAAAGAGGTGACCTACTTGCCAAAGATAGATGCTTAATCATTCCTCATCCATAATGGGCATAAACATACCTATGCTAGGCACATAGTTCAAGAGAAAGGAGTATGGACCCTTAGGGATAGCCCACCTGCCTCCAATCCTATCGGTGCTAGGTCATCATCATCCCACTAGAACACATATATGTATTCATGCTTGTAAAAGAGGCAATAGTCTTTCAAAAACATAACAATGCATACTTAGGATTAAAGGCCAAATCTGCCATGACCCAAGCCTAGGACCAAGACGTGACATGATGAATGGGAACCCAAATAAGCTTTTTAGCATATCATTCACACATCCTTGGGCGCGAAAGCAAAGAAACAACACAAGAGATATAAATAAGGGAAGCGGGACTAAGAGAAGTCTTGATACTTACAAAAGCAAAAAAAAGTCAAGCTCATAGCATAGGTACATCAATTATCCAACAATACCTCTAACATGGAATGGAGCGGGGGCCAAGACACTTTTCTGTCTCACCCTCATAGTAACAAGTGTTTAACATAAAAAATATCAAATAGCAAGAGTAGCATAGGTAGCATCCTCGGACTTGAGGACTTACCAAAGCTTATCTTCTAAAGTACCAAACTAGCCACGTGGAGGATGATCGAGAGCTTTTTTGGTCCCTACATGGTAATATCATATAGGCATAGAGTATGCGTTAGTACGTTTGAATATACTAAGTATGTAGGACGTAATACAACAAGGCATAAGCCAATATAGTCAAAATGAATAATCATAAGAAATAGATAAGTACAATATCAATATGGCATGCATGATCAATGCTTGAAGTAAAACATGCTTGGAAATCATATAGCTTGCATAATACATAACACATGTGGGAAGAGACCATAATCAACATAAACTAAGCAAATTACTACTTGGAATCCAAGGCATATTACTCCCTTGTAAGGTGATTGAGGTAGTCACCCCTCAACATGGTGATTGGGCATGTCACCCCCCAATAAGGTGATTGAGGCATGTCACCCCCTCAACAAGGTGATTGGGAATATCACTCCCTAATAAGGTGTGGTCTAGTTACAACATCATAAATACTTTTCATGAATTCAATGTATATATTCAAGCCCTTAATCATCATAAAGTCACTTGACTTATAGTCCATGTAATAGATCAGCAATAACTTGATAATCCTTGTCAAGACATTTTATCAAAGACTTAGTGGGTGCATAATGCTTATTCAAAATCATGCAATTTAAAAGTGAAATAATATGAGAAGATTCATGCAAATGAACCCACCAACATATAGTTAAACCCTCATGTAGGATACATTGAAATCCATCATCAAATCTCATAATAGATCATTGTTTCATAGCTCAAAACAACATATTGCAAAACCCCCATGTAAGATACCTTGAAAACCATCATGAAATCTCATAATAGATCATTGTTTCATAGCTCAAAACATGCATAGTCTCAATAGAGAAAATTAATCCATGGTATAAGCTTAAAATAGATAGACATGCATAATCAATCAACATTTTATAAAACCATAACGTAATTTATAGTCATAATCTATAATAAGAGATATCCATAGATGATACAACTTGAAAATATGTTATTTTCACAAAAAGGAAGATTGGGCTCCATGGGTGAAAGTACCCAATAAATAAAACCCACATACCTCAAACTTGGGTTTTCTTGAGATGAGCTTGAAGATAACTTTGAGCTTGAAGAGAATCCTTGAGTTCCAAAGTTAACGTTGAGTGGGCATAGGGCTATGAGTGGGCATAGGGCTATGACCTATGAACTCCTGAACGAGATATAGAGTAGAAACATGACTAAGTATGAGTATTTTTATGCATGAGTGGGCATAGGGCTATGACCTCAATGCCCTTGGACGAGATAGAAAAACCAAGGAAGAACTTACACTGGTCCGCGTCTGGTTTGCGACATAGACCCAATGCTAATGCCTATTTATCACTAATCTGCACCCCTGGCGCATCACGGCCAAGGTGTAGATTCTCTCTGGAAATCGTAAATTAACAAAATTTATTTTTTACTATGAGTCCTCTAAAATCTGAGTTATACCCATTTCCCACTCAATTCTGCCCCCTGATCGAGAATATGAAGTTGGAGTTTCGATATCATGCATGAATTTTATGATATATGGAAATTACGATTATTAGCATTTTCGAAGCACAAATCTGGGGCGTTTCAAAATCACATTTCATAATGATGCATACTTGGGCTAAATAGCCAAAACATACTTCATGGAATCTTTGGAGAAATGTCTTGATAAATATGGACCCTTGGGGATAGCCTACCCCGCCTCAGACCTCAATCGGTGCTCCATAAACATAGTGGTGTAAACACCTACAATTGCTTAAAGAGCCAAAATCATAGACCTTTATGTGATCATATTCTTGTGATAAATATGATCTTATCAAAATTATATACATAAACATAATTGGGCTTAAGCCACTTCATAAACTTCATAAAAACCATAGTCATGTATACATATACCAGCCATGAATGAGATTAGAGATAGCATGGGCAATAAATATTTAATCTTAAATCAACATATATTATGAAATTTAAGTAAATCTATAATTAAAATTCACATTTAGATCGTAATATAGATTACCCATGTACAAATCAAGCTTTAAAGGGGACATGCACATTCATAACTATTTCCTAACTTCAATGCAATTCATCATATTAGGGCTTAAATCATTAAAATCAACAATAGAACATACCCCATACATCAATTGAATTTAATAAACAATAATATTGAAAACCCATATTTAGAGCAAGCTAAAGTTTCATAAAATTGAGCGTAAAAGGGGTTGGGTCTTCTTGGTGTCACGACCCAAGCCTAGGACCTAGACGTGACTGGTGAATGGAGAACCTGAAGGAACCCCAAACAAGCCTTGTAGCATATCATTATATATCCTTGGTCACGAAAGCAATAGAATACAACTAGAAGTAGTAAAATTCGGACAACCGGGGCTAAGGGAAATACTTTCATATCATAACATCAAGGAAGAAGAGATTCAAGACTCATAGCATAGATACATAACATGTTCAACAATACCTCTACTACATAGATAATAGCAGGGGCCATGACAAAGCAACCATGCTCACCCTCATAGCCAATACATAAGTCAAAGAGAGAAAATCTTAATACATAGCAAGAGATCATAAGTAACGTCCCCGAAATGGAGGACTCACCAACAAGCTTGATAGAAGTCATACTAGCCAAATGGAGGAGGAAGATGATCAAACGGTGCTCTGGTTCCTACATGGTGGCATCATATAGGCATATATTATGTGTTAGTATGTTTGAATGTACTATGTAGGATGCAATGCAACAAGAGATAGGCATCATGATGAAAATGCATAGAGATAGACAATAGCTAGTATATGGCATGTATGATCAATAATTAAGTAAAACATGCTTACATAGGACATAACATATGTACGAGAAGAGACCATTCGACTATTGGTGGATCATCACACCCTATCACTCTTGGTGATTGAGGTACAAACCCTATCAATAGGTTGGTGGATCATCTCACCATACCACTTGTGGTGCCATAGTACAAACCCTCCAATAGGATGGTGGATCATCGGACCCTACCACCCGTGGTGCCAGAGTACAAGCCTCTCGATAGGTTGATAGGTACAAACCCCTAACAAGGTTGATGGATAGTTGCACCCTACCATCCGTGATGCCGGAGTACAAACCCCATGATAGGTTATCAAGGTACGAACCACTTGACAAGGTTACCCGACATGTAACCCCCGAGTAGGGCATGGTGACATTCCAACACTATATAGAGAATACCATATACATACATTCATTTCGTCATCACTTCATCATCATTTCATCATTATATAGTCATTAAACACATAAGGCATGCATTAGACCTTTAATTCCTCAAGAATCTATAACCGGACATTTTATCAATCACTTAGAGGGTGTGTAGTGCTAGTGTAAAACCATGCAATTAAAGAATGAAATCATGCTAGTAAATTAAATGTAAAATCTTCGATAGATACTTGGTAACACCCTCAACTAATATACATCAAAACCCTTCAACAAATCTTACAATAGACCTTAGATTCATAACTCAAACATGGCAAAACAATCACAATTTCATAAACCCCAACATAGTGTGTGGTGATTTTTATAATAATAAAGACCATTTGTAAATCAACTTTAAATCATGCAAATTAGAGTAAGATTTCAATGAATTTCATAATAAATAAGACCTATGAATAAATTAACTTTAAATCATGCAATTTTGAGTAAAGAGAGCTTGGGTATCCTGCGCGAAAGGAACCTATGAAAGAAACCCATATACCTTAGCTTTGGAGATAAACTTGATGAAGATTGGAGATAGAGACTTGAAGCTTGAGTGCAATCCTTAAGATTCGGAAAGGTTTTGAGACTTGAGTTTGGGAGTAAAATATTTGGCTAAGTGTTTGAATGAGTATTGGGAAATGTTTAGAATGATATAAGGGTGAAAATGGCTAAGTATAGGTATTTTCACATTTGGGAATACTTAGGCACATGACTTAAAAGTCTTGGACCGAAGTCAAAACTGGACCAAAAACAACACTAGTGCATGCCCTTGGCGAATAGCGCCAGGGGTACAAAAAATTATCTAGAAATTGCTTTTTTGAATAATCAAAATTTCTAATCGTTTTCTCTTAAATCGGAGTTAGACCCATCCTCCACTCAAAATGACTCTCTGAACAAGAATATGAAGTCGAATATTTAATATCGAGCCCAGATTTTGAGATATATGGAAATTATGATTCTGAGAACTTTTGAGGCACATTTTCGGGCACTTTTTGGGGTCATTTCAATATCTCCTCCCTGGGAACATTCGTCCCCAAATGTCAAAGAAGCATATATGAGAGACATAAACATAAAAATTTAAGCTCACATAAGGATGCATCAATGCACTTAAACATCATTTAAAAAATATCATCATAAGTGTAAAATCATCATGAACTTAGTCAATTTAAACATGAATATATGCAATGACATGATAGCTAAACTTAAGACTTGAGAACATATAAAGGACTTAGATCAATACCTTAGGCTTAAGTTGAGTGGAAAAGGTAAGGATATCACTTTTACATGTCCGCTTCAGTCTCCCAAGTAGCACTTTCAACTTGTTTATTCCTCCAAAGGACCTTAACGGAAGCGACCTCTTTGTTTCTCAATCTCTTCACTTGACTATCAAAGATCTAAACTGGAATCTCTTCACAGCTCAAATCATCTTAAACAACACCCACAATATCAAGAGTTATAATAGCATTCGGATCACCCACACATTTCCTCAACATGGACACATGAAATACCAGATGAACTAAATCCATTTCTCTAGGCAATTCCAACTCATAAACTACCTTGCCAACCCTTTTCATTACCCTATAAGGACCAACGTATCTTGGTCTCAAATTGCCTTTCTTACGAAAATGGACCACATCCTTCATGGGTGACACCCTCAAGTAGACCCAATCACCAACCTCACACTCAAGGTTTCTTATCCTCACGTTGGCATAAGACTTTTGACAACTTTGGTCCGTCTGCAACCTTTCTCTAATCATCCTAACCTTCTCAAGAGCCTCCATAACCAGATCTGGTCCTAACATTACCACCTCAGCAACCTCAAACCACCCCACCGATGATCTACAATGCCTACCTTAGAGGGCCTCAAAAGGAGCCATACCGATGCTAGAATGATAACTATTATTGTAGGAAAACTCAATCAACGAAAGATGATCATCCCAACAACCTTTGAGCTCCAACACACATGCTCTAGCCATATCCTCAAAGGTTTGCATGGTCCTTTAGGCTTCGCCATCCTTTGAGGGTGGAAGGTCATACTAAGTTTAACTCTTGTACCAAGACCCTTTTGAAAGGACCTCCAAAATATGAAGTGAATTGTGCCCCATGATCCGATATAGTGGACAAAGGAACCCCATGAAACCTTACCAAGTCATGAATGTACAACCTTGCATAATCTTCAGCCCCATATGTGGTCTTAACCGGTAGAAAGTGAGCTGATTTTGTCATCCTACCAACCACACCCAAATGGAATCAAAATCCTTTCTAGTCTTAGCCAACCTAACCACATAATCCATATTAAACACCTCCCACTTCCAAGTAGGAATCTCAATGTCTTGGGTTAGGCCACTCGACCTTTGATGCTTGGCTTTGACTTCTTGACAACTATGGCAACCGGAAACAAATTTGGAAATGTCCCTCTTCATGTCTTCCCAACAATACACATCTCTCAAGTTTCTATATATTTTGATAGAACCGGGGTGGATAGAATAAGAAGAATTGTGGGCCTCATCAAGGATTCTCTCATTCAAACAATCAACACAAGGCATACACAACCTACCTTGGTACCTAAGGGCACCATCTCTCCCTTGGGAGAAAACCTCCACCTTGTGCTCTTTTACGAAGGCCTTTAATTCTAACAAGGAGGAATCAAGATCTTGTTTTTCTTTCACCTTATCAACCAAGAAAGACCTAGAACCATCAACAACAACAATACCCCCATTACCAACCTCTTCCAACCTAACTCCCAATATAGCCAATCAGAGCACCTTCCTAACCATCTCCTTATCACCACCATCAATATGAGCTAGGCTACCCGTAGACACCCTACTCAAAGCATCCGCCACAATATTTGCCTTATCGGGATGATAATGCACACTCATATAATAGTACTTAAGAAGTTCTAACCATCTCCTTTATTCATCCTAGATCTTGAGTCAGCCATCAAATGTGGAACATATTGCGAAAGTTGGTTGAACTTGAGGGTATATTCCCTCACGCTCATGGACCCTTGTCTCAAATTTAAAAATTCCAAGTAATGACGCCAAATCTTTGATACAAACACAATGGCGGCTAACTCAAGATCATGGGTAGGGTAGTTCTTTTCATGCACTTTGAGTTGTCTACAAGCATTGGTTATGACCTTACCATTTTACATCAACACACAACCTAAACCAACCCGGGAAGCATCACAATACACAAAATATCCCTCAAGCCCATACGATAGTGATAATATAGGGGCGAACAGAAGCTTATCTTTCAAGGTTTGGAAGCTTCACTAAAAAAGTGGGATATACCCATTACAAATATATTCATCCTAGATCTTGAGTCAGCCATGTTTGGAAGCTTCTCTCACATTCATCAATCCACACAAACTTAACCTTCTTTTGAGTCAATTTTGTCATAGGAGAAGCAATAGAAGAGAACCCATTCACAGACCTTCAATAATAGCCTGTTAAACCCAAGATACTCCTAATATCTGATGGGATCAATGGTCTAGGCTAATTTCTAATCATATTTGTCTTTTTAGGATCCATCTTTATACTATCCCCCCGACACCATATGTCCTAGGAAGGCAACCTTCTTCAACCAAAATTCACATATTTTATAGTTAGCATACAATTTCTCCTCCCTCAATCTTTGCAACACAACCCTAAAATGAGCCCTATGCTTTTCCTCACCACAAGAATAGATCAAAATGTCATAAATAAAGACTATAGCAAAGGAATCAAGGTAGGATTTAGAGATCCTATTCATTAGGTCCATAAAGATGGATGGTGCATTGGTCAACCATAAAGACATTACCACAAATTTATAATTCCCATACCTAGTTTGGAAGGTCATCTTGGGAATATCACACTCCCTCACTTTCACTTGATAATACCAAGACCGAATATCAATCTTAGAGAAATGGCTAGCGCCTTGCAATTGGTCAAACAAATCATCAATCCTTGGAAGAGGATACCTATTCTTGATGGTGACCCTATTCAGTTGCTGGTAGTCAATACATATCTTAAGGGAGCCATCTTTCTTTCTCACAAACAACACCGGTGTACCCCAAGGTGACTGGCTATGCCTAACAAATCCCTTCTCCAACAAGTCCCTCAATTGTTCCTTCAACTCCTTTAACTCCGCCAGGGCCATGCGGTAAGGGGAAGTAGAAAAGGATTGAGTATCGGGGAGGAGGTCTATGCCAAAGTCTACTTTCCTTTCGAGAGAAACACTGGGAAGGTCATTTGGGAAGATATCAAGAAACTCATTTACAATCGGAACTGACTCTATGAGAAAGACTTTAGACTCCACATCCCTAACCCTCACAAGATGGTAAAGACAACCCTCAGAGATCAACTTACGGGCTTTAATGCAAGAGATGAATCTACCTAGCCTGACCACCATATATTGACTCTCCCACTCAAGGACATGTTCATTTGGAAATTGTAACTTGACCCTACGGGTTCTATAATCAATAGAAGCATAGTATGCATACAACCAATCCATCCCAAGAATAATATCAAATGAACCATGTCTAACTCAACAAGATCACAAGGTAATATTTTATGCAAGATGCAAATAAGAAAACATCTATAAATATTTCTAGCAATAATAGATGCACTAATAGGAGTAGACACCTCATATGACTCATGCAACAACTCGGGGTCAAGATGGAACTTTTTGGCAACAAAGAGGGTAACAAAAGAAAGAGTGGCACCCAAATCAATCAATCCATATACATCAAAGTCAAAGATTTTTAATATACCGGTAACAACATCGGGGACTTCATCAACCCCTTGCCTCCTATGCAAAGCATAGAATCGGTTATGCCTTGGGGCACCATCTTGTCGGCCACTATCCCCAATGGAACCATATTAGCACCTTGTGGACGAACCTCCTTGCCTTTATTGCGATTTTGAGGATAATCTACCTTTTTGTGACCCACTTCCCCACAACCAAAGAATGCCTTAGTATCTGTCAAGCATGGGCCCTTATAATCCTTACCTCTCCTAGGACACACCTCATTAGGAACCACAACACCAACACCTTGTGGTCTTGGGAAGTTATTGGCAAATCCCCTATTAGAAGCATGAGATGACCCTTGGCCTTGGTGGGTTCGGCCACCCTTTTGGAACTTACCCTCGAAATAGGCACTCTTGGCCTCATGACCCCTCATCTTCCTCAATTTCTCCCCTTTCATTTGCTCGGTATAGGTTATCAAATGTGATAAGTGCATGTCAGCAATCAACATTGCGGACCGACACTCATCACTAAAAAAGTGGGATATACCCATTACAAATATATTCATCCTAGATCTTGAGTCAGCCATCAAATGTGGAACATATTGCGAAAGTTGGTTGAACTTGAGGGTATATTCCCTCACGCTCATGGACCCTTGTCTCAAATTTAAAAATTCCACCAACTTAGCTTCCTAAGTTTAAGGGGGAAGAACCGATAAGGAAGGCCACCTTGAACTCTTCCTAAAATACCATATAGTTGAGTCCCTTCTCTTCTTTCCATTGGTTGTACCATATTTGGGCTATTCCTTTGAGTTGGTAGGCCACCAACTCCGCCTTATCCTCCAGCTTTACACCCATGATGGAAAAAATTTCGTAGACCTCACAGATGAACTCTTGAGGGTCCTAACTCACCTTTAACCCATGGAATTTCGAAGGATTCATTTTCATGAAGTCTCTCACCCGAGAGGCCAGTGTAGGAGCATGAGGGGCTTGGGCCCCTTGATTAGCTTGATTAGCCACCACTTGTGCAAGCAAGGTGAGAGCATCCCTAAGCTCTCTATTGGCCTGTTACTCCTCAGGCATGCAGAATCGTCTTCCCCTCGTATTAGGCATGATGTAAAATAGCAAAGAACAAGCGTTAGGGGGAAAAACTTACTTCAACTCTATAGCATGACTTAGCACATGAAGAAGGGAAATATCTACTAAAATGGCTCATAGCGTCCAGCTCATAATTGTGGTGCACAACACAACTGTGAATAAGATTCTAATCAATGCGGTGTGTTGGAATCCGAGGATCTAATAACCTAGTACTTTGATACCACCTTTGTTACGATCCAAACCTAGGGCCTAGACGTGATCGGCGAATAGCGAACCCGAAGAAACCCCAAGCAAGCCTTGTAATATATCATTGCACATCCTTGGTCACAGAAGCAATAACATACAATAAGAAATAGTATATTGGGATAACCGAGGCTAAGGGAAGCACTTTAATGTCATAACATCAAGGAACAAGAGATTCAAGACTCATAGCGTAGATACATAATATTTCCAACAATACCTCTACTACATAGATAAGAGCGAGGGCCAAGACAAAGCAATCAAGCTCACCCCCAGAGTCAATACATAAGTCAAAGAGAGAAAATCTTAATACATAGAAAGAGATAATGGGTAACGTCCTCGGGATGGAAGACTCACTAATAAGCTTGGTAGAAGTCATACTAGCCAAGTGGAGAAGGAGAATGATCAAGTGGTGCTCCGATTCCTACATGGTGACATCATGTAGGCATAGAGTATACATTAGTATGTTTGAATGTACTAAGTATGTATGATGCAATGCAAAAAGATATAGGCATCGCGATCAAAATGCATAGAGATAGACTATAGCTAGCATAATAATAATATGACATGTAAGATTAATGCTTAAGGAAAGCATGCTTACATAGGACATAACATATGTGTAAGAAGAGACCATTATACTATTGGTGGATCATCACACCCTACTACCCTTGGTGATTGAGATACAAACCCCATCAATAGGTTGGTAGATCGTCGCACCCTACCATCCGTGGTGCCGGAATATAGACCCTCCAATAGGTTGGTAGATCATCGCACCCTACCACCCATGGTGCCGGAGTACAAAACCCCCGATAGGTTGATAGGTACAAACCCCCAACAAGGTTGAAGGATAGTCACACCCTATCATCCATGGTGCCAGAGTATAAAGCCCCTGATAGGTTATCAAGGTACGAACCCGTTGACAAAGTTACCCACTGCATAACCCCCGAGTAGGGCATGGTCACATTCCAACACTACATAGAGAATACCATATACATACATTCATTTTATCATCACTTTATGATTATTTCATCATCATATAGTCATTTAACTTATAAGATATTCATTACCTTTAATTCCTCAAGAATCCATAACCGAAGATTTTATCAAACACTTAGAGGGTGTGTAGTGCAAATATAAAACCATGCAATTCAAGAATGAAATCATGCTAGTAAATTCAATGTAAACCCTTCAATTGATAATTGGTATCACCCTCAAGCAATATACATTAAAAACCTTCGTTAAATCTTATAATAGACCTTAGATTCATAGCTCAAGCGTGGCATAACAGTCACAATTTCATGAACCCCAAAATAGTGTGCAGTAATTTTCATAACAATAAAGAACCATTTGTAAATCAACTTTAAATCATGCAAATTAGAGAAAGGGAAGCTTGGGTATCATGGGTGAAAGGAACCTATGAAAGAAACCCACATACCTTAGCTTTGGATATGAACTTGATGAAGATTAGAGATGGAGACTTGAAGCTTTAGTGCAATCCTTAAGATCTAGATAGGTTTTGAGACTTGAGTATGGGAGTAAAATATTTGGCTAAGTGTTTGAATGAGTATTGGGGAATGTTTATCATGATATAAGGGTGAGAAATGATTAAGTATAGATATTTTCATGTTTGGAAATACTTAGGCCCAAGACTTAAAAGTCTTGAACCGAAGTCAAAATTGGACCTAAAACAACACTAGTGCACGCCCTTGGCGCATAGCGCCAGGGGCGCGAAAAGCTCTTTGGAAATCACTTTTTTAGAAAATCAAAATTGCTAATTGTTTGCTCTTAAATTGGGGTTAGACCCATTTTCCACTCAAAATGACCCCCTGAACAAGACTATAAAGTCGGCTTCTCGATATCGCACACGGATTTTGAGATATATGGAAATTACAATTTTGAGCACTTTCGAGGCACATTTTTAGGCACTTTTGAGGCAAATTTTTGGGCATTTTTTGGGGTTGTTTCACTTGTTTGAAATGGACCAATAATCAATTCCACATACCTTAGCTATTAAAGAAAATTCAAGAAGCAATTCAATAAAGAAAGAGCCTTCCCTTGATTCCCAAGCTTAGTTTCACAAGAATCCTTTTGAGAGAGTTCATAAAAGTAACTTAAGAGAATTGTAAGTGTACTGATGAATTTGAATGAGAGGAATAAAGAGTAGGTCATTCAAATGTCTTTAGCTAGCATAGAAAGTAACAAAATACCCTTAGAATAAACCATAATTATGAAAACTCTATTAATGAAACGAGTAGATTAATTGAAGTTAAAGTTTCAGGGAGGGGTGGTGCGGTTCGTGAGGCACTATACGGACTATACATTTGCCCATGGTCTGACACTTAGAAAAACATTCCATTGACGAAGGTCAAAAACTATAATTTTATACATAGAAAAATTCAATGGAGGCACCCATATGGAAGGTGGTATGGTACCAAGCCACACGGTGTGTGTGCCTCCTCCATCCCTCTCCACTTAGAAAACTTCTCCATAATGAAGTTCTGAGACAGTGATCCAATACTTAGAAAACTTTCACCCTGAAACCCATACGGAAGGGCCTAGGGACCGTGAAGCACCAAACAGTCCATGAGAGGGGCCGTACCACTTACCTTAGGTTCAAAACTTTGGAGTCTCAAGTCCAAGGCTACCATACGGTCCACTACATGGTCCGTATGGCCTCACACGGACCATGTGGGGATCCAAGTGTGGTATGCCTTGGTCTAAAACTCCATACTAAGGCCCTCACACCATATACAAGGCCAAGAGCCACTTAAAGGAGGCTCCACATAGTCTATGTAGCACTACACGAATGGTAAAGGCTTCGTTGAGGCATCACCTTAGTCTAAAACTTTACGACCAAATTTCCAAGCTCCATTGAAGTTGTAAGAGTCCGAGTCCTTACATCATCTCCCTCTTGGGAACACTCATCCTCGAATGTGCTAGAAGAAGGCTTGGAAGACTTGACTTAGAACATTAAACATTCAAACACAAGAGATAGTGCATATCTCATTACTTGAAAATCATAAAGTCATTAAAACTCATGTAAAAAAGTATTCAAATCATCTTAAAATCATTTTCATGCACATGTATGCATGTTATGTCATGAAACTTAGGAGTGAAAGAATTAGGACCACTTGGAAAAGAAGGAACCTAATATCTTAGACTTGACTAGATGGAGAAATATGGGGATATTGTTTCATCATGTCCAGCTCCGCCTCCCATGTAGCACTCTCCACATGTTGATTTCTCCAAAGTACCTTAACCAAAGCCACATCTTTGTTACAATGCCACTTCACTTACCTATCAAAAATCTCAGCCAAAACTTCCTCTTAAGATAAGTTCTCCTCAACCTCCACACCTTTCAAGGGAACAATAGTACTAGGTCACCAACCAACTTCCTCAGCATAGACATATGGAAAACCGGGTTGATAAAACTCAAATCCGAAGGCAAATCAAACCTATAATCCATACTCCTAATCCACTCAACAATCTTATAATGACCCATATACCGAGGACTTATCTTTCCTTTCTTCCCAAAATGCATTACACCTTTTATAGGTGAGACTTTCACATACGCCCAAACACTAACATAAAACTTAAGATCACTCTTCCTATCATACGAATAGGACTTTTGGAGACTTTGGGCCATCTTTAACCTCTCCCTAATAAAATTCACTTTCTCTATAGTGTCCAAAACCAAATTTAGGCTAATCGAAGCCATCTCTCCCAACTCAAACCATCCTATTGGAGATCTACACATCTTACCATACAAAGCCTCAAACGATGCCATACCAATACTAGCATGAAAGTTATTATTATAAGCAAACTAGATGAGTGGAAAATGAATATTCCAATTACCTTTGAATTCCAACACACAAGCCCTAAATATGTCCTCCAAAGTTTGAATTGTTCTCTTGGCTTTTCCATTGATTTGAGGATGAAAAGCGGTACTCAACTTCACCTTTGTATCAAGTCCTCTTTGAAAGGACCTCCAAAAGAAAGACGTAAATTAGGTACCACAATCTGATATGATGGACCTAGGCATACCATGAAACCTCAGCAACTCTTGGATGTATAACCTTGCAGAATCTTTGGCACTAAAGGTAGTCTTGATCGATAGGAAATGTGTCGACTTACTCATCTGGCCAACAATTACCCAAATTGAATAAAACTTCTTTCGTGTCCGAGGCAAACCAACCAAAATATTCATGTTCACATCTTCCACACTACTAAGTAGGAATTTCAATATCTTGGGTCAAGCCATCAGGTCTTTGGTGCTCTACCTTCACTTGTTGGCAATTAGGGCATTCAAATACAAACTTAGCTATATCCTTTGTTATACCATGCCACCATGCACTTTCCTCAAATCCCAATACATCTTAGTAGATCCCAGATGAATAGAATAATGAAAGTTATAAGATTCACTCATGATCACCTTCCTAAGATCATCCACATCTGGAACACATAACTGGTCTTGATACCGAAGCACACCATCTCCCCTCTAGAGAAAACCTCTATCTTCTTTTTGGAAACTAATTTATTCTACTCAACCAATGATGCATCTAAATCTTGCTTTGCCTTTACATCAACAACCACAGAAGATTCATCCCCATTCTGAACATGAATACCTCCGTCACTAGAGTCAGCCAACCTAACACCCAATCTAGCCAAGCGGTGGACATCTCTTGCCAACTCTTTCTTCCCTTCATCAACATAGGTCACACATTCTATAGATACTCTACGAAGAGCATTGACTACAACATTTTCCTTCCCGGGATGATATTGGACACTTATGTCATGGTCTATAAGGAGTTCTAACCATCTCCTTTGCCTCAAGTTAAGATCCTTTTGAGTGAACACATATTGCAAACTCTTGTGATCGGTGAAAATATCAACATGCTCCCAATACAAATAGTGTCTCCAAATCTTCAAGGCAAATGCCACCGCCACTAACTCAAGATCATGAGCTGGGCAATTACACTTATGCATCTTCAATTGTCTTGACGCATAAGCTATCACATTACCATATTGCATAAGTACACAACCCATCCCAATTCGAGAAGCATCGCAATACGTCACAAACCCATCTAAGCTATCTGGTAAAGTAAAAATAGAAGCCGATATGAGCCGACCCTTCAAAGTCTGAAAACTCTTTTCACACTCCTCTAACCATATAAACTTGGCCATCTTTTGAGTCAACTTGGTCAATGGAGATGCAATAGATGAAAACCCTTAACACTATCATCGGACATCATATGACTAAGAAAAGGTACCTCACCCAACCAAAAATGGTTTGAACTCTCAATTCATAAGATCCAAAAATACGATCGGAGCATTAGTCAACAAAAATGACATGACCACAAATACAAAATGCCCATATCTAGTCAAAAAAGCTGTCTTGGGAATATCACACTCCCTAACTTTTAACTGATTATAATCGGAACAGGGGTCAATCTTTGAAAAATGGGTAGCCCCTTGAAGTTGATCAAACAAGTCATCAACCCTTGGCAACAAATACTTATTCTTGATGGTTACCTTCTTAAATTGCCTATAATCAATGCATATCCGAAGTGATCCATTTTTGTTTCTTACAAATAACACCGAAGCACACCATAGAGAAATAGTTTGCCTGATAAAGCCCTTCTCTAATAAATCATTTAACTGATCCTTCTATTCCTTCAGCTCAGTTGGTGCCATATGATAAGGTGTGATACAGATAGGTTAAGTATCCAAAAGAAGATCGATGCCAAAGTCTACTTCCCTTTCGGGAGGAATACTAGGCAAATCTTTGGGAAACACAACCAGAAACTCATTTATTACTGGAACTGACTCAAGAGTAGGTGACTCAGAGTCCACATCCTTGACCCTTATGATGATAGATATACCCCTTAGAGAACATCTTTTGGGGCTTGAGGTAGGAAGTAAATTGACCTTTGATAGCGGAGTTACTACCCTTCTATTCAAGAACTTGCTCATCCGGAAATTGAAACTTGACTTTTTAGGTCCTACAATCTATAATGGCATATGAAACATGCAACCAATCCATCCCAAGAATCATATCAAAATTATACATCTCAAGATCTACAAGATTACATGGGAAGACTTTGTGGAACACTATAACATGACAACCTTGATAAACTCTATGAGCAACAGCAGATTCACCTACGGGAGTATAGATGAAAAAGGCTCCACCAAAATTTCAGGGGTCAACAAAACTGAACAACCAATAGAGGAGTCACAAAAGATAAATTGGCACGCGAATTAAGAAAAACATAAATATCAAAATCAAAGACTTTCAAAATACCGGTCATAACATCTGGAGCTTTCTCCACTTCCGGTCGAGCATGCAAAGATAAAACATATTGTTTCTTGGGGCACTACCTAGCGGAGGTCTTGTTTGGGATTGATTAAGTTGAACCATTTGACCCTTATTTAGTTCCTTTGGGTAATCAACAAGCTTGTGGCCTATCTCACTACAACCATAACAAGCACTCAAACACCACAAGCACTTTTCGAGGTGAATCCTCCCACACTTGTCACATCATGGAGGCAATGTACAACCCTCAATAGGTGCCATGGGAGGAGGCACCCTAGCATTAGAAAACTGAGCATTAGAACCTTAGCCCTGATGGAAGCGACCATGTCACGACCCAAGCCTAGGACCTAGATGTGACCGGCGAATGGGAAGCCCGAAGGAACCCCGAATAAGGCTCATAGCATATCATTACACATCCTTGGTCATGGAAGCAATTAAAATGACTATAAGAGATAAGCATGAAAAAATGGAATTGGGACTAAGGGTAGACTTCCATATCATAAACATCAAGAAATAAGAGAGTTAAGGCTTCATAGCATAGATATATAACATGTCCAACAACACCTCTACTACGTAGATAAGAGCTGGGGCGAAGACAAACTATAGGGCTCACCCTCATAGTCTATATTTATATAAAAGAAAAGTAGTCTAAGTACCTAACATGAAAGAATAAGCAACATATCCAGAATGGAAGACTCACCAATAAGCTTGAGTGGAATCATACTAGCCACGTTTACGAGGATGCTCAAGCGGGGTTCCGGTTCATACATGGTGACATCATGTAGGCATAGAGTATGCGTTAGTACATTTGAATGTACTAAGTATCTAGGATGCAATGCAACAAGTGATAAGAACCATAAACGAAATGCACAACATAGGCAATGAATAAACATCTAGCAATATGGCATGTATGAGTGATGCTTAAGTAAAATATGCTTACATAGAACATATTACATGTGTAAGAAGAGACCACTATCGTATTGTTGGATCATTACACCTTATCACCCTTGGTGATTGAGGTACCAACCCCAACAATTGGTTGGTAGATCATCGCACCCTACCACCCTTGGTGACTGAGGTACAAACTCCCCGACATGGTTGCCAAGGTACAAACCCCCTGACATGGTTGGTGGATCGTCACGCCCTACCACCCGTGTGGTTATCAAGGTACAAACCCCATGACAGGGTTATCAAGGTACAAACCCCATGACATGGTTATCAAGTTACGAACCCTTTGACATGGTTACCCGACGCACAACCCCCGAGTAAGGCATGGTCACATTCCAACACCATATACATACATCCATTTCATTATCATTTCTTCGTCATATAGTCATTCAACTCATAATACATGCATTGGACCTTCTATTCCTCAAGAAACCATAAGCGGACATTTTATCAAACACTTAGCCTTCCATCATCATATAGTCATTCAACTCATAACATGCATTAGACCTTCAATTCTTCAAGAAATCATAACCTGGACATTTTATCAAACACTTGGCGGGCGTGTAATGCTAGTGTAAAACCATGCAATTCAAGAGTGAAATCATGCTAGAAAATTCAACGTAAAACCTTCAATAGATACTTGGTAGCACCTTAAGCAATTTACATAAAAAACCTTCATCAAATCATACAATAGACCTTGGTTTCATACCTCAAAACATAGCAAAATAGTCACAACTTCATAAACCTCAACATAGTGTGCTGCGATTTTTATAATAATAAAGACCCATTTGTAAATCAGCTTTAAATCATGCATATTAGAGTAAAAGGGAGCTTGGGTATCATAGGTGAAAGAAACCCATGAAAGAGACCCATGTACATTAGCTTTGGAGATGAACTTGGTGAAGATTGGAGATGGAGACTTGAAGCTTGAGAGGAAATCCTTAGATCCAGAGAGAGTTTTGAGACTTGAATTTAGGAGTAAAACATTTGGCTAAGTGTTTGAATGTGTATTAGGGAATGTTTAGAATGATATGAGGGTGAAAAATGGCTAAGTATAGGTATTTTCACAAGGAGTTATAGTTATCTCTTTTGCCTTTAGAATGATATGAGGGTGAAAAATGGCTAAGTATAGGTATTTTCACATTTTGGAACACTTAGGGCCAAGACTAAAAAGTCTTGGACTGAAGTCAATACTGGACCAAAAATAACACTAGTGCGCGCCCTTAGCCGGTCGCTCCAGGGGGCGCAAAAAGCTCACTGGAAATGCATTTTTGGAAAATCAAAATTGCTAATCATTTGCTCTTAAATTGGGGTTAGACTCATTTTACACTCAAAGTGAACCCCTAAATAAGAATATGAAGTTGGATTTTCAATATCGCGCATGAATTTTGAGATATATAGATATAATGATTCCGAGGCACATTTTTGGACACTTTTTGGGGTCGTTACAACCTCTTCACTTTTTTATCCAAGATCTGAACCGGAACCTCTTCCTAAGTCAAATTATCTTCAACAACACTGACAATATCAAGAGGCACAATAGTATTATAGTCTCCCACATGTTTCCTCAACATGGATACGTGAAAGATCGGATGAACCAATTCCATCTCTCTAGGCAAATCTAACTCGTAGGCCACCTTACTGATCCTTCTTATCACCCTATAAGGGCCCATATATCTAGGGCCCAACTTGCCTTTCTTATCAAAATGGACTACACCCTTCATGGGTGACACCTTCAAATACACTCAATCACCAACTTTGAATTCAAGGTTCTTTCTCCTCACAACGGCATAGGACTTTTGGCGACTTTAAGCTGTCTTCAACATCTCCCTAATCATCCTAACCTTTTAAAGAGCTCCATAACCAAATCTGGTCCCAACATAGCCACCTCACCAATTTCAAACAACCCAACCGATGATCTACAATGTCTACAACAAAAAGCCTCAAAAGGGGTCATACTGATGCTAGAATGATAACATATTATTATAGGCAAACTCAAACAACAAATGATGATCATCCCAACTACCCTTGAGCTCCAACACACAAGCCCTAAGTATGTCTTCACGTGTTTGGATAGTCCTTTCAGCTTGGCCATCCATTTGAGGGTACATGGTCATACTAAGCTTAACCTTTGTACCAACACCTATTTGGAAAGACCTCCAAATATGTGAAGTAAATTGAGCTCCACGATCCAATATGATGGGTAAAGAAACCCCATGCAATCTCACCAAGTAATGGATGTACAACCTAGCATACTCTTCAGCCCCATATGTGGTCTTAACCTGTAGAAAGTGAGCCAATTTTGTCCTCCTATCAACCATAATCCAAATGGAATCAAAACCCTTCCTAGTCTTGGGCAACCCAACTAGAAAGTCCATGTTAATCTCTTCCCACTTCCAAGTAGGAACCTCTACATCTTGGGTTAGGTCACTGGCCTTTGATGTTTGACTTTGACTTGTTGACAACTATGGCAACCAGAAATGAAGTTGGCAATGTCCCTCTTCATGCCTTTCTACCAATACACATCCATCAAATCTCTATACATTTTTGTGGAATCGGGGTGGATAGAATAAGAATAATTATGGGCCTCATCAAGGATTTTCTCCCTCAAACCATCAACACAGGGCACACACAACCTACCTTGGTACCTAAGTGCACCATCTCCCCTTTGGGAGAAAATCACAACCTTCCCATCACCAATCAAGGATTTCAATTCCAATAAGGAGGGGTCAAGATCTCACTTAGCTTTCACCTCCTCCACCAATGAAGATTTAGAACCATCAACAATAATAACACCACTATTGTCCTCCTCTTGCAACCTAACTACCGATCTAGCCAAACGATGGACCTCCCTAGCCAACTCCCTATCACCACCATCGACATGAGCTAAGCTACACATAGACACTCTACTCAAAGCATGCATCACCACATTAGCCTTACCTGGATGCTAATGCACACTCATATCATAATCCTTAAGGAGTTATAGTTATCTCTTTTGCCTCAAGTTAAGATCTTTTTGAGTGAAGACATATTGGAGGCTCTTATGATCGGTGAACACATCAACATGCACCCCATATAAGTAGTGACACCAAATCTTTAATGTAAACACAAAGATAGCTAACTCAAATAATGGGTAGGGTAGTTATTTTCATGCACTTTGAGTTGCCTAGAAGAATAAGCTATTACCTTACCCTTTTGCATTAGAACACAACCAAAACCAACTCTAGAAGCATTACATACACAACAAATCCCTCTAGCCATTCCTGTTGTGACAAAATAGTGGCAGACACAAAGTTATCTTTCAATGTTTGGAAGCTCCTCTCACACTCATCGGTCCACAAAAACTTGGCCTTCTTTTGAGTCTATTTAGTCATGGGAGAAGATATAGAAGAGAACCTATTCACAAATCTCTGATAATAACCCGCTAAGCCCAAGAAGTTCCTAATATCCGATGGGGTTAATGGTCTAGGCCAATTTCTAATCACATCCATATTTTTATGATCCACCTTAATACCATTCCCCAACACCACATGACCTAGGAAGACAACTTCTTTCAACCAAACTTCACACTTCTCGTATTAAACATACAATTTCTCTTCCCTCAACTATTACAACACTACCCTCAAATGACCTATATGCTCCTTCTCATTATGTGAATAGATCAAAATTCCATCAATGAATATTAGAACAAACAAATCAAGGTAGGGTTTAAAGACACTATTCATTAGATCTACAAAGATGGCCGGTGCATTAGTTAACCCAAATGACAGTACAACAAACTCATAATGTTCATACCTAGTTCAGAAGGCCATCTTAGGAATATCACACTCCCTGACCTTGAATTGATGATACCTGCACCGAAGAGAAATGTTAGAGAAATTGCTAGCCCCTTACAATTGGTCAAACAAATAATCAATTCTTGGAAGAGGATTCCTATTCTTTATGTTGACCCTATTAAGTTGCCGGTAGTCAATACACATTCTAAGAGATCCATCCTTCTTTTTCACAAACAACACCGGAGCACCCCAAGGGGATTGGGTAGGCCTAATAAAACCCTTCTCCAATAAGTCCCTTAATAGTTCCTTTAACTTCGCCAGGGCCATACAGTAAATCAAGAATGACATCAAAATCAACCATATCCAACTCAACAAGATCACATGGCAATATTTTATGCAAGATGGAAATTGGACAACTTATATAGACTTTTCTAGCAATAATAGATATACCAATAGTAGTAGACACCTCATATGACTCATGCAACAATTTAGGCTCCACATGGAACTTTTTGGCAACAAAGGGGGTAACAAAAGAAAGAGTGGCACCCCGATCAATCAATGTATACACATCAAAATCAAGGATTTTCAACAAATCGATAACAACATCGGGGGCCTCATCAACCCCATGAAAAACACAAAATCGATTATGCCTTGGCGCACTATTTTGTCGGCCAACTCTCCCCAAAGAAACCGTCTTAGTACCTTATGGACGAACCTCCTTTCTGTTCTTGTGATTTTAAGGGAAATATACCTTTTTGTGATCCACTTCCCCACAACCATAACATGCATTAGTATCTCTCAAGCATGGGCCCTTATGACCCTTACCACACCTAGGATACACCTCATTCGGAACTTCAACACCAGTACCTGGGGTCCTTGGGAATTCATTGGAAAAACCCTTATTACAAGCATGAGAAAACCCTTGGCCTTGGAGAAACTGGCCACTCCTACGACTTTGGTACTTGCCATCAAAATGGGCCCTCTTGGCCTCATACCCCCTTCTCTTCCTCAATTTCTCCTCTTCTATTTGTTCAGCATAGGTCATCAAATGTGACAAGTCCATGTCACTAATTAACATGGTGAACGGGTATTACTCACTCACCAAGTCTGAAATATATATCACAAATTTATTCATCCTAGATCTTGAGTCGGCCACCAAATGTGGAGCATACTTTGAAAGTTGGTTGAACTTGAGGGCATACTCCCTCACACTCATAGACCCCTGTCTCAAATTCATAAAATTCCACCAACATAGCTTCCCTATGTTCAAGGGGGAAGAACTAGATAAGTAAGGCAACCTTGAACTCCTCCCAGAGCACCACATAGTTGACTTCCATCTTCTCCTTCCATTGATTGTATCATATTTATGCTATCTCTTTGAGTTGGTAGGCCACCATCTCTGCCTTATCCTCTAACCTTACTCCCATGATTGCCAATCTTGTAGACCTTATCAATGAACTCTTAAGGGTCCTCACTCACCTTTGACCCATGGAATTCCGGGGGATTCATTCTCATGAAATCTCTCACCCAAGACGCCGGTCTAGGAGCATAAGGGGCTTGGGCCCCTTGGTTTGCTTGGTTAGCCATAATTTGTGCAAGCAAACAGAAAGCATCTCGAAGCTCTCCATTAGCTAATTGCTCCTCGGGTATGCGAGCTCGTCTCTCTCTCGTATTAGGCATGATCTATCATAACAAAGGACAATTTTTAGGGGGGAAAAATTTTTACTCAACTTCTATAGCATGACATAGCATAAGAAAAAGGGAAACATTTCCTACTCATAGCCTTTTGCTCATAGTTGTGGTGTACAACACAACCATGAACAAGACTCTAATCAAAGTAGTGTGTTGTACTCTGAGGATCTAACAACCTAGGGCTATGATACCACTTTTTTCATGACCCAAGCCTAGGGCCCAGACGTGACTGGCGAATGGGGTACCCGAAAGAATCCCAAATAAGTCTCATAACACATCATTACATATCCTTGGTTGCAGAAGCAATTAAAAGGACTATAAGAGATAAGCATAAACAAAGGGAATTGGGACTAAGGGTAAACTTTCATATTATAAACATAAAGAAACAAGAGAGTCAAGGCTTATAACATAGATACATAACATGTCCAACAACACCTCTACGACATAGATAAGAACGGGCCAAGACAAGCTATCGGGCTCACCCTCATAGTCGACATTTATATGAAAGAAAAGTAGTCTTAGTACATAATATGAAAGAATAAGCAACATCCTTGGAATAGAGGACTCACCAACAAGCCTAAGTGGAATCGTACTTGCCACGTGGATGGGGATGCTCAAGCGGGGCTCCAGTTCCTGCATGGTGACATCACATAGGCATAGAGTATGTGTTATTACGTTTGAATGTACTAAGTATGTAGAATGCAATGCAACAAGTGATAAGTACCATAAACGAAATGCACAACATAAGCAATGAATAAGCTTGTAGTAATATGGCATGTATAAGTGATGCTTAAGTAAAATATGCTTACATAAAACACAGTACATGTGTAAGAAGCGACCACTATCATATTGGTGGATCATCACATCCTACTAACTTTGGTGATTGAGGTACCAATCCCATCAATTAGTTGGTGGATGGTTGCACCCTGCCAATCTTGGTGATCAAGGTACAAACTCCCCGACATGGTTGCCAAGGTACAAACCCCCCAATATGGTTGGTGGATCGTCGCACCTTACCACCCGTGGTGACCGATGTACAAATCCCCCCACATGTTTATTAAGGTACAAACCTCACGACATGGTTATCAAGTTATGAATCCCTTGACATGGTTACCCGATGCGCAACACCTGAGTAGGGCATTCTAATACTAAATAGAGAATACCATATACATACATCAATTTCATCATCATTTCTTTGTCATATAGTCATTTAACTCATAAGCCATGCACTGGAACTGCTATTCCTCAAGAAACCATCAGTGGACATTTTATCAAACACTTAGAGAGTGTGTCATGCATGTGTAAAACCATGCAATTCAAGAGTGAAATCATGCTAGACAAATCAGCATAAAACCATCAATAGGTACTTGGTAATACCCTCAAACAATATACATCAAAACTCTTTATCAGATCTCGTAATAGACCTTAGATTGATAGCTCAAAACATAGTAAAAGAGTCACAAATTCATAAACCCCAACATATTGTGTGCAGTGAATTTCATAATGAGTAAGACCCATGACTAAATTAACTTTAATTCATGCAATTTTGAGTAAAAGAGAGCTTGGGAATCATGAGTGAAAAGAATACACGAAAGAAACCCACATAACTTAGCTTTGGAGATTAACTTGATGAAGATTGGAGATGGAGACTAGAAACTTGAATGAGAACCTTAAAATTTGGATGAGGTTTGAGACTTGAATTTAGGAGTAAAATATTTGGCTAACTATTTGAATGAGTGTTGGGGAATGTTTTGAATCATTTGAGGGTGAAAATGGCTAAGTATAGGTATTTTCACCTTTGGAAACACTTAGGCCCAAGACTTAAAAGTCTTGGGCCGAAGTCAAAACTAGACAAAAAAATACACAGAGCTGCGCCCTTGGCGCATCGTGCTAGGAGCGCGCAAACCTCACTGGAATTTGCATTTTAGAAAATCAAAATTTCTAATCATTTGCTCTTAAAATGGGGTTAGACCCATCTTCCACTCAGTTTGACCCTCTGATCAAAAATAAGAAGTCAGATTTTCAATATCGAGCATGAATGTTTAGATATATAGAAATTATGACCCTAAGCACTTCCGAGGCACATTTTCGACCACTTTTGAGGTCGTTACCGACCATACCTACAACCTTTGGAGTTAGAGAACCCACCATCATTGCGGGCCCTCTTAGGTTCATGCACTCTCTTCTCCTAAAGCTTTTTTCCTTCAATCTATTTAGCATGTACCATGCACCTAGAGATGTCCATATCCCGAATAAGCATATCCATGCTGCATTCCTTCACAACCAAGTAAGAGATCCCATAAATGAACTTATGCATTCTTGCATAAGGGCCAACCACAAGCATAAGAGCATACTTGGAGAGCTTTGTGAACTTGAGGGAATAGTCCCTAATACTCATACTACCTTGTTTGAGGTTGATAAACTCAGTCATCTTGGCTTCCCTAAGTTCAAGAGGGAAAAAATGGTCCAGAAATGTGAACTTGAATTCCTCCCAATTAACCCCATTACCACAATCCCTCTCCATCAACCATTGACTACCACACTTGAGCCACATTCTTCAATTGATACGTAAAAAATTCAGCCTTGTCCTCAAAATTGATTCCCATAATAATTTACACCTTAGTAAGCTCATCAATGAACTCTTGAGCATCCTCATCAACCTTTGACCCGTAGAACTCTAGTGGATTCATCCGAGTGAAATACCTCACCTTAAAAGCCAGAGTGGGATCCCGAGGAAGATTAGCCTGCCTAGTCTAAGTAGTCACCACCGAGCAACAATAGCAAAGGCTATATGGAATTCTCCATTAGAGGTAGGCTCTTGCATAGGCCCTTGGGGAACTTGGTCCTCACAAGCCGGGGTCAGTCTTGGTAGGGGAACTCATCATGGAAGCAACTTTTGTAATGTAGTAAGGATACTATCAGGATAAGGAACCAAATATATGGTCCAAAGCACGACATAAGACATAAAGATGTGAGACAATAACTAAAATGCCATTATAGTCTCCCATTCATAGGCATAGTGCAATTCACACCCATGAATAGGACTCTACTTGACATGGCATGTTAGACTCCAAGGATCATTTACAAACTTAGTGCTCTGCTACCAACTTTATCACAATCCTTGGCCTAGGGCCAAGGAGTGACATGGCGAATGAGAACCCGAAAGTCCCCAAACGAGCCTCATAACATCGATTTATATATCATCTATTTGCAAGCACATATAGATAGTTAGAACATAATTC
The DNA here is from genome assembly GCA_000787875.1 of Solanum virginianum. NCBI lineage: Eukaryota > Viridiplantae > Streptophyta > Magnoliopsida > Solanales > Solanaceae > Solanum > Solanum virginianum. The sequence continues at coordinate 182,563 of DF357791.1, forward strand.
TAAGGGATGGAAAAATAGGACTTACGCAATAGGGATGCCATAGGGTATAGGGAGTAACATGGATTCACATAATACATTAGCACATAAGAGCTAAGGGGCGGGTAAGTATGACTCACTCTATGGGGGTAATATGGGACTTGGGATCTTTCGCATCATAACATTAATCTGCAACATAAACACACAATCAATCCATAATGACCATAACCATTACATAACCATATCCATAATCATAGATCTCCAAACACAACACTTAGCATATAACATAAAGGAGTCTACAAGAAGTCTAACATGCCACTAATCATAAGATAGGATGGGGAGCCAAAACATATCCCATGCCACCCTCAAAGTAAATAAGATACACCAAAAGCACCATAGGTAGAAGAGTTGTGGTTCGTCATAACTTAGCTT
>DF357791.1:183046-221957 GCA_000787875.1 Solanum virginianum
CTCACCACATCAAGTGTCTCAAGATCCAAGCTAGCCATCATACGGTGGATAAAAGTAGTCCTCAGTCCATATATGGATAGATCATGTAGGCAAAAGTATGCATTAGTATGTTTGAATATACTACATATGGGGCATGCAATACACACAAACTCACTAAACCTACATTTATTGTTAGATGACAAGGGCACATATATAGAAGGAATCATATATCAAGTGAATATTTTATATCAATATGCCATGAGATGCATGAATGAGAAAATACTTCATATATAATGAGGGTGGGATCATAACTGACATAAGACCAAGTTAGATATAACTTGGAACTCCATTATTTTCCCCACAGCGGATAAAGAGGTGACCTACTTGCCAAAGATAGATCTTTAATCATTCCTTACCCATAATGGGGATAAACATACATATGCTAGGTACATAGTTCAAGAGAAAGGAGTATGGACCCTTGGGGATAGATCACCCTACCTCCAATCCCATCGGTGCTAGGTTATCATCCTACTAGAATACATATATGTATCCATACTTGTAAAAGAGGAAATAGTCTTTCAAAAATATAACAATGCGTACTTAGGCTTAAAGGCCAAATCACATTTCATAATGATCTCATACTTGGTCTAAATAGCCAAAACATACTTCGTGTAATTTTTAGAGCAATTTCTTGAGAAAAAAGTATGGACCCTTAGGGATAGTGCACCCCGTCTCAGGCTTGAATTGGTGCTCTTTAAACATAGTGGTGTAAATACCCATAATTGCTCAAAGAGCCATAATCATAGACATTTATGTAATCACATACTTGTCATAACCTTGATCTTATCAAAATTATATACATACACATAATTGGGCTTAACCCACTTAATAACTTCATAAAAGTCATAGTCATGTATGCACATGCCATGAATGAGTTGAGAAGCATGGGCAATAGAGATTCAATCTTAAATCAATAATACATTATAAAATTCAAGTAAATCCATACATAAAATTCATCCTTAAATCATATTATAGATTACCCATGCACAAATCATGCTTTAAAGGGCACATACATGTTCATAACTTCATAATTTCATAACTTCAATGCAATTCATCATATTAGAGCTTAAATCACTTTAAAGTCGATAATAAAACATAACCCATACATCAATTGAATTTAATAATTAATAATCTTGAAAACCCATATTTAAAGTAAGCTAAAGTTCCATAAAATTGAGTGTAAAATAGGTTGGGTCTTCTTGGCTAAGAGGGACCAAGAATCAATTCCACATACCTTAGCTATTGAAGAAGATTCAAGAAGGAATTTTATGAAGAAAGAGCCTTCCCTTGATTCCCAAGATTAGTTTCATAAGAGACCTTTTAAGAAAGTTCTTAAGAGTGACTTGAGAGAATTCTAAGTGTAAGGATGAATTTGAATGAGACGAATAAAGAGTAGGTCATTTGAATGTCTTTAGGTCACATAGAAAGTAACAAAAGACCCTTAGGATAAACTGTAATTACGAAAATGTCATTAATAAAATAAGTAGAAAAATTGAAGTTAAAGTCTCAGGGAGGGATGGTACAGTCCATGAGGCATCACGTGGACCATACATTTTCCGATGGTCGAATACTTAGAAAAACATTCCACTTGAGGAAAGTCCAAAATGGTAATTCGATACTTAGAAAAATTTAACATAGGCACCCATAATCAAGGCATAATATTGAGAATGTTCATTCGAAAGGTGGTACGGACCATACCAAACCACACGGTTTGTGTGCCTCCTCCATCCAACTCTACTTATAAAAGTTCTCCACGACAAAATCTAAGATGGTGATCCAATACTTAGAAAATTTTCACCTCGAAAACCATATGAAAGGGCCTCATGGACCATAAAGAACCAAACAGTTCGTGAGAGGAGCCATACCACTTGCCTTGGGATCAAAACTATGGAGTCTCAAGCCTAAGGTGAGCATACAGTCCACGACACAGTCCATATGGCCTCACACGAACTGTCTAGCGTCCAAGTGTGGTATGCCTTGGTCTCAAACTCCATTCGAAGGTCGTCACACCTCATATAAGGCCAAGAGGAGCTTAAAGGAGGCTCCACACAATCCATATAGCACTACACGAGCTGTGAAGGCTTCCATAAAGTGCCACCTTGGTCTAAAACTTTTTGAGACTAATTTTCCAACTCCATTGAAGTAGTACAAGTCCGGGTCCTTACAGGTAAGGACTTGATATATCCTTAGTAACACCAATAATGTGTTGGATAAATCAATATCTTTGGTTTTAGTGTGATATATATTTGCTCTATTGATAAAAACCTGACATGCCCTTGGTTAAAACCGATAATGATCTTAAAAAACACACCTAATGATATTTTATATATATATATATATATATATATATATATATTTTGGGTATTGAAGTGATATATTATTGTATTTTGGTAATGACTTGACATACTCTGAACTAAACCAATAATATACTTAAAAAATACACCCAAAAGATCAAAAAGATATTTGCAAAATGTATTTTTGGTGTTTAAGTGATATATAATTGGTATATTGGTAGGGATTTGACATATCCTGAATAAAACCAACAATATACTGAAAAAAACAATATATATGGATTTTAATAGTGCATATATATTTTTGTATTTAAGTGATCTGTATTTGATTTAATGGCGGAAACTTGATATATATTTGCATTTACTTGATATATATTTCTATTTAATTGATATATTGGTAAGGACTTTACATACACCTGAATGATATATATATATATAATATCAATATTTTTTATTTTCAAATGATATATATTTGATTAATAGGTAAAAATCTGACCTATCGCAGAATAATACCAATAAGAATCTTTAAAATAACACCTATATATATGTGTGTGTGTGTGTGTGTGTGTGTGTGTCTGTGTCTGTGTGTGTAATTTGGGTGTTGAAGTGATATGTAATTGGTATATTGATAAGGACTTGACATACGCTGAAAGAAACCAATAATATACTTAAAAAATACACCTAAAGATATTTGTATGTGTATATTTTGGTGTTTAACCGATATATAATTCGTATATTTGTAGGGAGTTGAAATACCCTAAATAAAATCAATAATATACTTAAAAATAATACACCTAGAAGGATATTGTGTACATATATGTGTGGTGTTTAAGTGATATATAATTGGTACATTGGTAGGGACATGATATACCTTCAATAAAATCAATAATACACTAGAAAAATCAGTATCTTTTCATGTAATAGTGGATATATATTTGCATTTACTATTGGATATATTTTTTTTAGTATTTAAGATATGTATAATTTCTATATTGGTAAAGACTTGATATACCCTGAATAAAATAAATAATATACAGGAAAAATCACAATATTTGCATCTCAATGGTGGATGTATATTATTGGTATTTAAGTAATATATATTTGTCTTAATGGTAGGGACTTGACATGACCCTGACTAAAAATCAGTATTATATTGAAAAATTAATATATTTTTGGTTTATTGGTATGAATTTGATCTACCCTGAATAAAATCAATAATATTCTTAAAAAGTAAAGCACACACGAAATGATGTCCATTGAAAATCACCTGAATAAAACCTAATAATATACTGAGAATTTCATTATGTTTGTATTTGATAGTGAATATACAAATTGGTATTTAAAGTGATATACATTTGGATTATAGGTATGAACTTGACAAATCCTAAAGTAAACCCAATAATATTCTTGAAAAATAAAGCACACATAAAAAATAATATCATTGAAAATTCCCTAATGTAAACCCAATCACATTATGAATATGTAAACCCAATCATATATTTAATAAAACCCAATAGTATACTGAGATCTCATTATGTTTGCATTTGATAGGTAATATACAACTTTTGGTATTTAAGTGATATATATTTAAATTATAGGTATGAACTACACAAATCCTAAAGTAAACCAAATAATACTCTTGAAAACTAAGGCACATATAAAAATGATATCATTAGAAATCCCCTAATGTAAACCCAATCATATACTGAGTATTTCATGTAGAAAATAAAAGGTCCACAACCATCATTAAAAATAGCGGCTACTGAGTATTTCATGAAAGATGGTATCGTTAAAAATACCTTGATTAAAATCAATAATATACTGAAAAATCCAGATAAATATAAACTTCGCACATCCACCATAACAAAATAACGTCTACTTTGAACCTAAAAAAACCCACCAAAATAGATTTAACAAATATTTGTTCACTGTACTAAAAAATATCCAGACAAATATAAACTCTCCCATGTCCATATTAATAAAGCAGTGGCTATTTTGAAAATAAGAACTTGTAACACCTGGTAAAATTACCATAATACCCCTAGAGGGGAGACGTACGCATAACGCATCTTTTCATGCTCCGTTTGTGAATTTGAGACCGATTTTGTGATCAACACGAAAAATTTAGTGGGTAAATAGTCTCGACCTAATTTTAGAGCAATCGAGATGAAAAATCATTTTTTGAAATTAAATCTGAAAAAGTATAAGTACGCATCAGGGCGACGACGCACCCTGGTCATGGACCCACACTTTGTTTTTTGAGAAAATTTTAGACGAAGATTGAAAAACTCATTCAAAAATTTTTTGATAGAAAATGAACTAGTACGTGATAGGTCTGCAACACAGACCTGTTCCCCCGTGGTTCAAAAATTTTAAAATTTTTCAAGGGGCACTCCAGACACTTCTCCACCTATCCTAGTCCAATACCCTGTCATTTTAAAGTCCTTTTTGCCCTAAAATTCTCAAACTCATGCAAATTCCCCTCATTTTCTATGAACATCAGTTAGAGCATCGGTCAAAGAATGAACGAGGATTAGGTCTTGGAAAAGGGTTCTTCGAATCTTCAAGAAAATTTAATTTTTAGGTATGTAAGGCTACCTAAAATCTTATTTTTTTTGCTTAATCTATAATTACTATCAAGAATGCTAGTCAAAAGTCAAGGAAATTTCAGTCCTATGATCTTATATAGAAATTCTAGAACCTTATCATGAAATTTTTATTATTCTAGTATTATTATGATAAGAACTTTATTGTTGAGTAGATTCCTGTGGATTCTTGGAGTATTACTGTATTTACAAGAACCCTATATGAGTTTTGATAACTATTCATTTATCATGCTTTAATTGCATTGAAATGTTATCCAGTCTGACATATGTCAGTTTCAAGAAGTACCTTAGCATGAATTATATAAGTAGTTTATTTAGTATACTATCTTTGGAGAATTGCATATTAGTTTTGAAAGATCAGTCTAGTTAGTTAAGGTATTTTGCATTACTATTCATCATGCATAAATTCTAGAGTTTGAGGAAACTTACAGTTGCAAATGCATCACTTTATCAGTAAAGAATCAGTAAAGAGCATGTCTATTTTCTTTCTTTAAAGAAAGCATTATCAGTTATAAGAAAATATTATCAGTCTTGAGAAAGAAAAGTTAGTTTAAAGAAAATATCTAGAGCTAAGGTTCCAAGCAACATAGTTTTTAGTTACCCCTAAAGTGGGATATCTTTTTATTGTTAATCAGCAAAGTGCATGTTTTGGGAGTAGTATTGACCATCAATGTGGGTACGAGTTCAGATAACTCCAACCCTATAAAATATATAGCCAGAATAGGATAGGATTGTACCAGATGTACAACTCCTCATTACCACTGAGATGACCTAGTTTTGGGATGGATCCACTCCCCTAGTTTTCGTTCGTTACTCCGACAAAGTATGGGATGACTCTGACAGTGTGGGCAAGATATTATATCATCATGAAACTCATAGTGGTAGTTGTCAGTTAGAAAAACTCCCCAGGTTATAGTACACATGATTTTTAGACACAGGTAGAGTAGTAGTTATATATGCCTTAAATTAGATATTTTGCTGTCATGCATTACTTATGTTATTGAATTATTTTTAGCATTTAGCACATGATTTTTACTATTGAATCCTGATTTTCCTATTTTGGCCATTTTACTTACCATACATTCCACGTACTGATGCCTTTGGGCTATATCTTTTTATAATATAGATTCAGGTATCCATATGATAGCAGATATTTTGTAAGGCAGTTTCCCAGAAGTAGCTGGTGAGACCTCTTCTCTTTTCGAGGACTCTAGTCAGTTTAGTTTAGATATTTTATTTTATAGTCAGGTAGTGATGGATCTTGTTGCGGCACCTATCTCAATATAGTAGAGGCTTCAAGGATAGAGTTAGTGAATCAGTCTAGTCTTTCAATTCAAAAATTTTAAGCAATATTACTAATTGTATGAAAAGATATTTTCAAACTTTGTATAAAGCTTGATTTGGGATTGTTTGAGTTTTTATGAAATATTTTGAAAGGTTCAGCTTGTAAAGTTTCTACATGCATGTAAATTTTCTAGTTGAGAAAGTTAGCCAAGACAAGGGTTAGCTTAGGGACCAATAATGGTTCCTGAGTTCCAGTCACATTTGAGGTGTAGACTCGGGGTGTGACAAACTTGGTAATAGAGCATAGAGTTAAAGTGTCCTAGGGTTTCTATGAAGCCGTGTTCGTAGGATCTTATTTATGATTATGAGGTCTCCACTTCTATAAATGAGGGACTACTGACATCTAAGAAAAGTTTCCCTTCTTTTACACTCTAGATCATGTAGTAGAGTTAATTTCTAATAAAACTTGTCCATATTCATGCCTTTGCTAGATTCATTTGACTACCTTTTATAGTTAAGATGGGTTGTATAGAAAATTTTAGATCCTTACTAATGAGTTACCTTCAGATAAAGTTTCAGAAAGCAAAGAGACTGCACTAGGCTTGAGAGGAGCCAATTAGTGTGCTTAAGTTTATTGATAAAAAATAATGAACTCTTATTCATATGAATCATGCATTTGAGCTAGAGCAAGATATGATATATTTTTGAACTCTGTTCCCTAAATCGTTCTTTAGATGTTATTCTTGAGAGGAAAGTTATGTTATGCTTCCAATACTTAGTAGTATCCTCTCCCTTGAGAGAAAGTGACTGAAGGTATTTTTAAACCATATGTGATAGAATGATTCTATACCTAGAAAGATGGAGGAATCAAGAAGAGTGGAAATAGTGACTACTTGAAGTTGGTAGCTAAGAGTCATGTGGTGATAAGAATCCCTTCTAAGTTTTGGTTAAAGAGTAGTAAGTATCGTCGAGCTTCTATGATAAGGTAGCAAAAGAGTTATTACTTAGTACGAGATGGTGCATGCTCAAATACGAAATGAGTTGATACTGTAGCATTGTGTTAGTAATGATAAGTATATGTGTTAAACATAAGAACAAAGGGCATAAGGTGGTAAATCTAAACTATGCTCATGATTTTGGAGAAAGAGTACCATCAGATTTAAAGAGTCATGGGCTTAGCTAGGTAAGGAGGCATAATGGATGACTAAATATTATCTAAGTCATGAAAGGGAGTGTGATGATGGACTATACTTAGACCATGAGCTAAAGATTTATTTCTTATCATGAGATTTAGTGATCTAACATTTCTTAACTTTATCTAATAGTTTAGAGTTAGTATAGTATATGAGAAGTGTGGATGTACATGTTTAGTATTAAACCTTAAGATTGAACGTTAAGTGAGTATCATGAAAAAAAGGGGATAGTAGGATGAGAGCGACACTATTAATTGGAGATGTGGTCTAGTAGGCTTGACATAACATAAGTGAGAAATTAAGCTATTGACTTGAAAGAAATATGATGTTATTAGTACAGTGTATGTGATCTTTAGATGAAAATAGTAAATTGAGGCTAAGTCATTAGATAAGAAGAGAGCCTAAGATGTATATCCAAGATAGTCTATAAATGTGAGAAGTGTTGATTAAGTATTTGCTATGATATTTTAATGGGCATAGGTTTCTAAAATTGTACCAAGTAGTTATAAGTGGGGGTGATATGACAGGAGTGGGTAATGCCCATGTTAGTACTAGAACCTAAGTTTAAATTTTGAGGAGTAGTGTCAAAAGGGAGATAACGTTGTAGCAATGATAGTCTTAATTAGAGGATTATTCTACGAGGCTCCCCATATTGTATGCACGAGATTAATATGTTGAATTTCAAGGAATTTTATGTATGAGTGTGGGGTAGGTGCCCCTTTGGTAGGAATAGATAACATGAGGCTTAAGATGTGTAACCATGATAGTGTAAAATGGTATGAAGCTCTAAGTTATGACTTCCATAAGAATCTAGATAGTATATGTGAGTTATCAATGTGGAGTAGGATAATATAGACATTCTCTACTACCCTTAAGAGTTGGGTGAAAGGAAGATAGCCATGGATATTAAGGAATCTCCTGTTATAGTCCATGTTTTCTTCGGTCAGGTATATGTGAACGTAGGAGATGAGTGTTAGCTAACTAAAAAGAAGAGGGTAGATCACGAGAGTTATAGAAGTTAGTTGTGATGCCAATTAAAGCAACAGGTATATATAGATGCTTACAAGGATAGAAGGAAGTTAAACATAATAACTCAAATGAAAGTCCTAGTAGCAATTTTATGTCTTTAGGTATGACATAATAGGAGGATATGCACATTGTGTATATGGTGGTGCTTCAATTCTGTGTAGAGTATGCTTGTAGCTTAGTGAAGAGAATTAGTTCATAGGCTTAGATAGGTTACCTTTGAGCTAAAGGTGAGATGAGATTTTGTTGGGTATAAGAAACAAGTAAGAGTAGATTGGTATGCCTCCTAGTAGGAATTAATAAGATTGTGGGTGTAGAGGTGCTATCATAAGTGTAAAGATTTGTAAATAATGTTGAGCTCAAAAACTATAAAGTGATTGGAATGATAAGCTTGAATGTGTGCCTGCCATTAAGTGAGTAATAGTTGTAGGCTATTGATGATGTTGACAATAGATCCCAAGTAGAAGTATGGGAATAATATTCTCTATAGGGAACTCTCGATGGAAGTGCAAACCATAATTCTCATGGAATAGATTGGTATAAGTATGATCATCTTATGGGTAGCACATTATGACTTTCAGGTAGGCTTAAACATGATAAGAGTATACAATAAACATAGGGATGATGAGAGCTACAAGCTTCAGTTAATGAAGGGTATAACTCAAGAAAAAGAGCACAGTTGGGGAGAGTTGTTGGTTGAAGGCTAACAGTTTGATCATTTAGTACATAGTAGTTCAGTTCCATCCTTATATCAGGCCAATATCTTTATTTTAGAGTTTTCAGGAACTTTGATGGAAGTGTTCGAGATGGTAACCTTTTTCTCAATATGTATGTGATGTCCATTAGCTAGTTGAGTCCCTATATTAAGTTGATATTCATCTGTGAGTTAACTATTTGAGTATATGAGTATTGGGGTTATTGTATTCTATCCATCCCTTTTTATGAAGATCTTGAAGGTAAATTCTCCCCCTATCTTTGAGGTTTATAATAGTTTCAGTTAAGTAATGTTGCTTGTCTAAGTTCTTAAGTAAAGTTCCTACCTTAGAGTAAACCATAGTATCCTCATCATTCGAGGATGAATGATCCCAAAGGAGAGATATTGTAACACCTGATGAAATTATCATAAGACCCCTAGAGGGGAGACGTGCGTATAACATGTCTTCCCATTCTCCATTTGTTAATTTGAGAATGGATTTGTGATTAGCACAAAAAATAGAGTGGGAAAATGGTCTTGACCCGATTTTAGAGCAATCAAGTCAAAAAATTATCATGCCTCGAGTTCACACCCTAGACGTGGCCGGCACCCAGAAAAATTTTTGGTCCTAAGTGAAGCATTTGGCCTTGCTACTTACTCAGCAGAAGACTTAAATAATCATGGGAAAGCTTTAAACAATATGCTAAGACTATCAATCTGTTTGAATAAACTGAATGAGAACCAGTTGTATAATAAGTCAATTAAACAAGAACTGAAGTATCTGACATATAGTCTATGGAACCTCTTCTAGAATAGTTTGAAATTACTATCGGCACAGGCTTGTGGTAGCCACAACTGAAAATAAAATGCTGGAAAGGAAAACATAAATAATAACTCTAAGCCTCTGGCTGAGAAGATGCCTCACCGATAGCTGAGTAGGGGGTCTGTTCCTCAATGAAGCAGCTGCTGAGGGACTTTGTCACCTATGTCTACATCATAAAACAATACAGGTCCTAAGGACGTTAGAATGTGGAATGTATGATGTGTAAAATGGCCAAAATGGAACTCAAAGTGATGCAACACTACTCAAAATACATGAAACATATCTTAGAATAAACTAACACAATAATAATTACTCTGTATGCAGAAATAACATGCTGAAAACTTGTATATAAAACATATCTAACTTTAGCTTGGGGAGTTTCTCTAACTGATAACCACCACTATGAGCATCGTGGGGATACAATCTCTTACCCATGCTGCCAGAGCTGTCCTGAACATTGTCGGGGTAGGAGATGAAAAACTAGGGGAGTGGATTCATCCCAAAACTGGGCCATCTCAGTGACAAGTGAGGAGTTGTACCTTGTACAATCCTATCCTACGCTGGCTACGTAGTTTATGATTTCAAGTTATTATCATTACTCTCACTCATATCGGTGCTCAATAGTACTCCCAAAATTATTAATTATATACCCATACTTAAAACAGTGATCTTACTCAAAGTATTACTTCCTTCTCTTTGGGAACTTAACCCAACTTAACTTTCTAACTTTCTTACCTTGACTCTTAAGCTTGGCTTTTACTAGTATCTTTTCAATTATTTTAAAACATACTGGGATACTCAGCTACAGTTCAAGAGCAAGTCGTAAAAATACTTCTAAACTTTGTTTAAACTGGGACCTTTATGACTATTTCATGAAATACATAACAAATTTACAGAAGATCATGCATAGTTATAAATCTTGGTTCAACAACATAACTACATGCTACAATCGGTAAAAGTCATGATTCTATATCAAGAGGAACACATGAATAGATATTTGTATAAAATTATCTAGTACTAGAGGAAATCTTGACTTCACCTTGAAAACAAAATCTTGAGAAGAAATTGAGGATTATAGATACTAAGACATTACTAAAATAATGTTTGGAGGGCCTTACATACCTGGGGAAAGAGTTCTTGGAAGAGTTGATGGGATTCTTGAAATCCCTAACTAGTTCATGGTTTTATGCTTGAGTTTTCTTGAACTTATTCTAATGTTTATAGAGGAGATACTACATTTTTATGAATAAACCGGGTGAAAAACCAATTAATTAAGGTCTAAGGAGTGTGAGAAAGGTCGAAACTAACCCTCATCAATTAAAAGAGTGAAAATAAAAAAAATATAACATGTTCGCGTCGCGCCATGGGCGCGGATATGCATATTTTTTTCTATTTTGCGAATTCCAATTTCCGTCGAAAAACAATGAAAAAATTAAGTGTAGATCCATGTCTCAGGCACGTCACACCTTGGGTGCAGATCCTCACTTCTCGGATATTAATTAGCAAAAATTTTAATTTGACTCGATTGCTCAAAAATCAAGTCGAGATCATTCTCCCACTAAATTATTTGCGCTGATCGCAAGTTCCATTCGCATTTGCGAACTGAGCATGGGAAGACGTGCTACGGGCATGGTTCATTTCTAAGGGAACTTTGGTAATTTCGTTGGCTATCGCAATATCTCTCCCTTGGGATCATTTGTCCTCGAATTATAACGATATGAGAAATTTAGCTCAAGACAATAAGGTTACTGCTCTTAAACAAACATAAGTCTTTGAAATCAATTATGAAAGTTTACCTTCAATGTCCTCATTTAGGCCAATAAACAAGTGTGGGTACTTGGCCCTCATATCTTCCTCTACTTCCCATGTGGCTTCTTCAACGAATTGGTTTCTCCATAATACTTTTATTGAAGCAATATCCTTGGCCCTTAATTTGCAAAATTATCGATCTAGTATTTGCACCGGGACTTCCTCAAAGGACATTTTATCTTTAATCCCAACACTTTTAAAGGGACAACCAGAGAGGGATCCCCCAAGAATTTCTTAAGAGTAAAAATATGAGATACTAGGTGTATAACACTCAACTCTACTGATAACTCCAACTCGTAAGCTACGCTACCAACCCTTCTCAGAATCTGATAAGGGCCAATATATCGTGGATTGAGCTTCCCCTTTTTCTCAAATCTCATAACCCCTTTAATCGGTGATACCTTTAGGTACACCCAATCACCTACTTCAAATTCCAAATCTCTCCTCCTAACATCATGTAAGACTTTTACCGATTATGAGCTGTCTTTAGCCTTTCCTGGATAACCTTCACCATCGCCATAGCTTAGTGAACTAGATATGGCCCTATTAATCTTGTCTCACCAACTTCAAACCACCCAATGGGTGATCTACACCTTCTCCCATAAAGGGCCTCATACGTTACAATTTGTATGCAAGCCTGGGAACTGTTATTATAGGAAAACTCAATCAAGGGTAAGTGATCATCTCAATTACCTTAAAAGTATATCACACACACTCTTAGCATATCTTCAAGGGTCTGTACGGTTCGCTCTTCTTGCCCATCTGTCTGTGGATGGAACATTGTACTAAGATCTACCTTTGTACCAAGCTTTTTTTTAAAGGACTTCCAAAACTGTACTCTGAATTGAGCTCCTCTATCTGAAATGATTGATATAGGGAGCCCGTGCAACCTAATAATCTCCTTAAGCTAAGGTATGGAATAGTCCTCAGCTATGTTAGTCATCTTGATAGATAGAAAGTGAGCTGACTTGGTCATTCCATCTATTATAACCCATAATGAATCATGTTGCCTACGAGAATGAAGTAAACCTGTTATAAAGTCTATGTTAATCATCTCCCACTTCCATTCTGGAATTTCAATATTGTGGGCAATGCCACAAGGCCTCTGCTGCTCTATGTTAACTTGCTGGCAATTTGGGCCTCTATACATGAACTCTGCAATGTGCCTCTTCATGCCACCCCAACAATACACTTCACGTAAATCATTATACATCTTTGTTGTACAAGGGCGAATAGAGTATGTGGCATTATGAGCTTCAATCAAGATCCTATCTCTAAGGCCGTCAAAACTTAGCACACACAACCTGCCTTGGTAGCTCAAGACTCCATCTCCCCTTTTTGCAAACACTAATACTTTTTGTTTCTGAACATCTATTTTCAACTTAAGGAGGACAGGATCCCTGTCATGCTTTTCTTTCACATTTACCACTAAGGATAACTCTACCCCATTTCTGATAATGGCACCACCTTCATTAGAATCTCCAATTTGCACCCCTAAATAGGCTAGTCTCTATACCTCTTTAACCAATTCTTTCTTCTCGTCTTCTATGTGAGCATTGCTTCCTATGGTCGACTTGCTAAGAGCATCATAAACTACATTAGTTTTACCTAGGTGATAGAGGTTGCTCATATCATAATCTTTCAGCAGCTCCAACTATCTTCTCAGCATCAAATTCAACTCCTTCTAGCTGAATACACACTACACACTCTTGTGGTCTATGAATATATCCACGTGCCAACAAGAAATAATGTGTCTCCAGATCTTTAAAGAAAACAACACTATAGCAAGCTCAAGATCATGAGTTGGATGGTTCTTCTCATGAGTCTTACGCTGTCTGGAGGCATATGCTATCACCTTGCCTCTTTGCACCAATACGCATCCAAATCCAACTTTGGAAGCATCATAATATACCACAAAATCATCAACTCCTTCGGGCAGGGATAAGACTGGGGCTGTGGTTAGCCTAGTTTTGAACTCTTGGAAACTCTTCTCATAATCTTCTAACTGTTCAAACTTAACCTTTTTTGAGAGAGTTTAGTCAAAGAAGCTGAGATGGAAGAAAATCCCTCTACAAATAGTCTATAGTACTGCACCAAGCCTAAGAAACTCCTTATCTCTATTGGAGTTGTGGGCCTTGGCCAATTCTTCACTGCGTCAATCCTTTGGGAAGCAACTTGTATACCTTCACCAGACATAATATGCCCCAAAAATGCCATAGATGCTGGCCAAAACTCACATTTGGAAAAGTTTACGTAAAGCTACTGATCCTTAAGGGTCTTAAGGATGATTCTAAGATGGTCAACATGTTCCTCCTTGTTATGGGAATAGATCAAGATACCATTTATGAACAAAATCATGAACACATCTAAGTATGGACTCAATACCCTATTCATAACATCCATGAACAATGCTGGCGCATTCATCAGTCTAAATGACATAACCAAAAACTCATAATAAACATAGTGTGTTCTGAAAGTTATCTTAGGGATATCTCCCTCTCTAACTTTAAGCTGATGATACCCAGATCTGAGATCTATTTTGGAGAAACAAGTAGCACCCTGAAGTTGGTCGAATAGGTCATCAATCTTGTGAAGAGGTTAGTTATTCTTTATGGTGACCTTATTCAACCGACGGTAATCTATGCACTTTCAAAGAGAACCATCTTTCTTAAGCATGAAGAGGACTTAGAGCACCCCAAGGTGAGAAGCTTAGTCTAATGAAACCCATGTCTAAGAGATCTTTCAGTTGCAACATCAAATTTTTTAGATCTGAAAGAGCCATACGAAATGGAGGAATGGATATGGGCTGAGTATCTACAAGGTTATCTATCCCAAAGTCTATCTCCCTATAAGGAGGGACTCTACAAAGATCCTTAGGAAAAACTTTTGGGAACTCATTCACAACTGGGACAAATAGGATAGATAGTGCCTCGACATGAGAATCTTGAACTGACTAGGCGGTATATGCACCCTTTGGAATTTAACTTTCTGGATTTGAGATATAAGACAAACTGAGCCTTAGGAAAAACTAAGCTACCTCTCTATTCTAGGACTAGTTCATTAGTAAACTAAAATTTGATTACTCTGATTCTGCAATCTATGGATGCATAATCGATATGTAGCTAGTCCATGCCTAGGATGACATCGAAATCTACTATGTGTAACTCAACCATATCAGCTATAATTTCCTTATGATAAACTAATACTGGGCAGCCCCTATAAATTTTTTGGGCTAAAGTAGAGTCTCCAGTAGGAGTAGAAACACTGAAAGGCTCAAGAAGACATTCTAGACTCACACCAAACTTCATGGCTACATAAGGAGTCACAAATGACAATATGGCACCTGGGTCTAATAATGCACAGACATCATAAGTAAAGATTTTTAGCATACCCGTAACCACAACTGGGGAGTTCTCCTGCTCCTGTCTGGGAGCCATGGCATATAAGTGGTTTGTGCCCCCGATTGCTCCTGATGTAGTGGCCCTCTTCATTGGCTTACCCTGGCGGTGCTGAAGAAACTGGTTGGGATCTGTTATCTTTCAAGTTTAGCCTCCCTATAGGATAATCCTTCAATAAGTGTCCCTCTTGACCATATTTTAAGCAACTATTCGTGCCTGTAAGGCACTCTCTGGGATGATACTTGCCACACTTACCGCCAATAGGATAACGGTTCGATCCTTGAGCTATGCTATCCAGTGACTGGCTACCCAAAAACCTGCGGATCTGCAATCCCTGCTCATTTTTGACCCTTGATATAGGTGCACTAGTTGACGAAGGTGCTGGCCTAGATATCTTAGGCTAAAAGGATAAGTGGTTTCTACCTCCAGCCCCTCTCTTACCTTTCTCTTGGCCCGATACCTTGGCCTTTTTTTCTCCTGAACTCTAGTTTATGAGTTCAACCTATTATCATTACTCTCACTCATAACGATGCTCAATACTACTCCCAAAATTATTAATTATATGCTTATATTTAAGAGAATGTTCTTGATACCCTCTCCCTTAGTCATTCGAGAGAACCCTGACACGAATAGGTCAATCCTAGTATGCATGTCTGCCATCCTAGCTTGAGCATAATGGGATAGATGAGTAAAATCTAGGTTGTACTCCCTCATACTCATAGTCTCCTATTTCAGATTCAGAAATTTCCTCACCTTCGCCTGCCTTATCTCTCTAGAAAGTATTGTCCTAGAAAGGCCTCCTCAAATACTGCCCAACTCAATGCTGATGCCCCTCTTGCCCTGCCTCCCTTCCACTGATCAAACTAGAGTATAGATACTCCCTTGAGCTGGTAAGTAGCTAACTCCACTTGCTCAGTATCACTAATATTCATAACCCAGAACATTTTCTTGAGCTTTTCTATAAAATTCTTAGGTTCCACTTTCACATTAGACCTCTTGAATTCTGGTGGGTTTATCTTTAGAAACTCCCGAACCTTAGCGATATCTGACTCATCAGTCATACCATCTCCCTGGCGACCTTCCTGAGTAGTGACTGCCTGAGCCAAAGTCTGGATGGCCCCGCGGAGCTCGGCATTTGAGATATCTGCTTGCTGTGATTTCTCAATAGGCACAGCTAGACCTCTAGGTCCCTCAAGAACTGGGTCAGGATAGTTTGTATTTCTCCTGGATGTGAGCCCTTTGCTCCTTACTAGTCCGTCGGCTCTATGTGAAGGCATGATCTGAAAAATAAGGTGCAAACACACGAGTTAGAAGGGGACTAATAGAGGTAAACTCTGAAGCATGAGGGAGGGGGGATAACAAATGATGGTGACTCCTCCTAATGCCTTGTAGTCTCTCTATTATAGAGGTGGTGCACTTCACACCTATAATACAGACTCTACTAGATGCGGTTCCACATACTCCCTAAGACTCTTGTACTTTGTGCTCTAATACCAAGTTTATCTCCCTAAGACTCTTGTACTCTGTGCTCTAATACCAAGTTTATCATGCCCCGAGTTCACACCATAGACGTGGCCGACACTTGGAACCATTTTTCGTCCCAAGCAAACTACTTGGCTTGGCTACTTACTCAACGGAAGACTTAAATAATCATGGGAAGGCTTTAAACAACATGCTAAGACCATTAATCTGTCTGAATAAACTAAATGATAACTAGATCTACAATAAGTCAATTAAACCAGAACTAAAGTATCTGACATATAGTCTATGGAACCTCTACTAGAATAGTCTAAAAGTACTACCGAGACAGGCCCACGATAGCCACAACTGAAAATAAAATGCTAGAAAGGAAAACATAAACAATAACTCTAAGCCTCTGGCTGAGAAAAGGTCTCACTGATAGCTGAGTGAGGGGTCTAGTCCTCAATAAAGTGGTTGCTGAGGGACTCTGTCACCTGTGTCTGCATCATAAAACAATATAGGTCCTTAAGACGTCAGTATGTGTAATGTACGATGTGTAAAATGGCCAAAATGGAACTCAAAGTGATGCAACACTACTCAAAATACATGAAACATTTCGTAGAATAAACTAACACAATAATAATTACTTTGTATGCAGAAATAACATGCTGAAACCTTGTATATAAAACATATCTTACTTTAGCTTGGGGAGTTTCTCTAATCGACAGCCACCACTATAAGCATTGTGGGGATACAATGTCTTGCCCACACTGCCAGAGCTGTCCTGAACTTTTTTGGGGTAGGAGATGAAAAACTAGGGGAGTGGATTCATCCCAAAACTTGGCCATCTTAGTGGAAAGTAAGGAGTTATACCTTGGTACAATACTATCCTATCCTATACTGGCTATGTAGTTTATGAGTTCAACCTATTATCATTACTCTCACTCATAACGATGCTCAATACTACTCCCAAAATTATTAATTATATGCTTATATTTAAGAGAATGTTCTTGCCCAAAGTATTACTTCCTTCTCTATGGGGACTTAGCCCAACTTAACTTTCTAACTTTCTTACCTTGACTCTTTGGCTTGACTGAAACTAGTATCTTATCAAGTATTTTAAAATATATTGGGTTTACTCAGCTACAATGTAATAGCAAATCGTAAAAATATTTCTTAAACTTTGTTCAAACTGCAATCTTTATGACTGTTTCATGAAATATATAATAAATTTACAGAAGTTTATACATAGCTATAAAGCTTGGTTCAATAACGTAACTGCATGCTACAATTAGTAAAAGTCATAATTCTATATCAAGAGGAACACATGAATAAACATTTGTATAAAATTAACTAGTATTGGAGAAAATCTTGACTTTACCTTAAAAACAAAATCTAGGGTAGAAATTTGGGGATTTTAGATACTAAGAAATTACTACAATAATCTTTGGAGGGCCTTACATACCTAGGAAAAGAGGTCTTGGAATACTTAAAGAGATTCTTGAAAGCCCTAACTAGTTCTTGGTTTTACGCCTGAGTTTTCTTGAACTTATTCTAATTTTTGTGGAGAATATATTGCATTTTTATGAATAAACCAGATGAAACACCAACTAATTAAGGTCTAAGGAGGGTGGGACAGGTTAGAACTATCCCTTCTTAATTAAAAGAGCAAAACTCAGACAAAATATAACATGTTTGCGTTGCACCTCGAGCACGGACATGCATGTTTTTTTTATTTTGCGAATTCCAGTTTTCGTCAAAAAACAACAAATAAACATAAGTGTAGATCCACATCCTTGGAATATTGCGCCTTGGACGCAGATCCTCACTGCCTGGAAATTAATTAATGAAAATTTTAATTCTACTCGGTTGCTCAAAAATTGAGTCGAGACCATTTTCCCACTAAATTTTTTGCATTGATTACAAAACTTGTCTCAAATCTGCAAACGAAGCATAGGAACATGCGCTGCACACATGATTCCTTGCTGAGGGTATTTTGGTTATTTCGCTGGGTGTCATAATATCTCCCCCTTGGGATCATTCTTCCTTGAATGGTAACGATATGAAAAATTTAGGTCAAGGCAACAAGGTTACTGCTCTTAAACAAACACAAGTCTTCAAAATCAATTATGAAAGTTTACCTTCAAAGTCCTCATTTAGTCCAACAAACAAGTGTGGGTAGTTGGCCCTCATATCTTCCTCTGCTTCCCATATGGCTTCTTCCACGAATTGGGTTCTCCATAATAATTTTACCGAAGCAATCTCCTTGGTCCTCAATTTGCGAACTTGTCAGTTTAGTATTTGCACCGGGAATAGGACAAATGATATTTAATCCTAACACTTTCAATAGGGACAACTAGAGAGGGATCTCCCAAGCATTTCTTAAGCATAGAAATATAAAATACCAGGTGTATAACACCTAACTCTGTTGGTAACTCAAACTCATAAGCTACATTACTAACCCTTCTCAGAATCTGGTAAGTGCCAATATATCATGGACTGAGCTTTTCCTTTTTCCCGAATCTCATAGCTCCTTTCATCGGTGATACCTTCATGTATACCCAATAACCAACTTTAAATTCCAAATCTCTCCTCCTAACATCAGCGTAAGACTTTTGCCGACTCTAGGCTATCTTTAGCCTTTCTTGAATAACCTTCACCTTCTCCATAGCCTAGTGGACTAGATACGACCCTGTTAATCCTACCTCAACAATTTCAAACCATCCAATGTGTGATCTATACCTTCTCCAATAGAGGGCCTCGAACGGTGCTATCTGTATGCTAGCCTAGAAACTGTTATTATAGAAAAACTCAATCAAGGGTAAGTGATCATCCCAAATACCTTTAAAGTCTATCACGCACGCCCTTAGAAAATCCTCAAGGGTCTGTATGGTTTATTCCGCTTGCCTGTCTGTCTGTGGATGGAAAGTAGTACTAAGATTTACCTTTGTACCAAGCCCTTTCTGAAGGGACTTCTAAAATTATGCTGTGAACTGAGCCTCTCTATCTAAAATGATTGATATTGGGACCCCGTGTAGCATAACAATCTCCTTAAGCTAAAGTCTGGCATAGTCCTCAAATGTGTCAATCGTCTTGACAGGTAGAAAGTGAGATGACTTGGTCATTCCATCTACTATAACCCATACTGAATCATGCTGCCAACAGGATCGAGGTAAACCTATTATAAAGTCCATGTTAATCATCTCCCACTTCCATTATGGAATTTCAATATTCTGGACAACAAAACAAGGCCTCTGGTGCTCTGCCTTAACTTGCTGGCAATTTGGCATCTAGACACGAATTCTTCAATGTCCCTCTTCATGCCACCCCACCAATAGACTATTGCACTAGGGTGAATAGAGTGTCTGACATTATGAGCTTCAACCAAGATACTATCTCTAAGGTCATCCACACATCGCACACACAACCTATCTTGGTACCTTAAGACTCCATCTCCCCATTTTGCAAACACTAATACTTTCTATTTTTGAAAATCTTCTTTCAACTAAAGGAGGATAGGATCCCTGTCTTGTTTTTCTTTCACCTCTACCACTAAGGCTGACTCTGCCACATTTCTGATAATGGCATCACCTTCATCGAAATCTTCAATTTGCACCCCTAAATGGGCTAGTCTGTGCACCTCTTTAGCTAATTCTTTCTTTTTGTCTTCTATGTGAGTAGTGCTTCCTATGGTCGACTTGCTAAGAGCATCAATACCTATATAAGCTTTACCTAGGTTATATAGGATGATTATGTCATAATGTTTCAGCAGCTCCAACAATCTTCTCTGCCTCAAATTCAACTCTTTCTAGCTAAATACATACTGGACACTCTTGTGGTCTGTGAATACATACATGCGCCCACCATAAATATAGTGTCTCCAGATCTTTAAAGCAAACACCATAGTAGCTAGCTCAAGATCATGAGTTAGGTAGTTCTTCTCATTAGTCTTAAGCTGTCTAGAGGCATATGCTATCACCTTACCTCTCTTCATAAATACGCATCCCAACCTAACTCTAGAAGCATCACAATATACCACAAAATTATCAACTCCTTCGGGTAGGGATAAGACTGGGGTTGTGGTTAGCCTAGTTTTCAACTCTTGGAAACTCTTCTCACAACCTTCTGACCATTTGAGCTTAACTTTCTTCTGAGTGAGTTTAGTCAAAGAAGCTTAGATGGAAGAAAATCCCTCTACGAACCATCTATAGTATCCAACCAAGCCCATGAAACATTTTAGCTCTGTTGGAGTTGTGGGCCTTGACCAATTCTTTACTTCTTCGATCTTTTGGGAATCAACCTGTATACCTTCACCAGACACAATATGCCCTAGAAAAGCTATAGATGCCAGCCAAAACTCATATTTGGAAAATTTTGCGTAAAGTTACTGATCTTTAAGGGTCTGAAGGATAATTCTAAGATGGTCAGCATGTTCCTCCTTTTTCTAGAAATAGATCAAGATGTCATCTATGAACAAAATAATGAACATATCTAGGTGCATCCTCAACACCAGGTTCATAAGGTCCATAAACACTGCTGGCGCATTTGTCAGTTCAAATGAAATGATAAAAAACTCATAATGACCATCGCGAGTTCTGAAAGCTATCCCAGGGATGTCTATCTCTCTACCTTTATGCTGATGATATCCAGATTTGAGATCTATTTTGGAGAAATAAGTAGCACCCTGAAGTTGGTAGAATAGGTCATCACTTATGGGAAGAGGGTACTTGTTCTTTATGGTGACCTTATTCAACTGACGGTAATCTATGCACATTAAAGAGAACCCTCCTTCTTAAGCATGAAGAGGACTGGAGCATCCTAAAGTGAGATGGTTAGTCTAATGAAACCCATCTCTAAGAGATCTTTCAGTTGCAACTTTGACTCTTTTAGCTCCGAAGGAGCCATACGATATGGAGGAATAGATATGGGCTAAGTATCTGGAAGGGTATTTATCCCAAAATCTATCTCTCTATCAGGAGGTACTCTAAGAAGATCCTCAGGAAAAACTTCTAGGAACTCATTCACAACTAGGACAGACTGGACATATGGTGTCTCATCACGAGAATTCTTAACTCTGACTAGGTATTATATGCACCCTTTGGAAATTAACTTTCTGGCTTTGAGATATGAGACAAACAGACCCTTAGGAAAAACTGAGCTACCCATCCATTCTAGACTGGTTTGTTAGGAATCTTAAATTTGACTACTCTGATTTTGCATTCTATGGAAGCATAACTAGCATGTAGCCTATAATCTCCTTATTATTAAATAATGTAGTCACTTTTAAAAAGGTATTCTCTCAAAGATGAAATCAACCCCTACTTCGTAACTATTTGACTTGAGTTTGTGTCGTTAGAGAAATTGGTTTTCTTGAATGGTTGAAAGGAATAAGGGAGGGGTTAATTCTAGTGAAATTTATTTACTTATATATAATTGTACATGTTAAACAATCCTTAATAATAATTATTATATGTGAACAAATAAATAAGGAAAGAAAAAGAGAAAAGTAGGGCAACCACCTTATTGAACCATTTTTTTCTCTTAAGATGCTTTTCAAATAAAATATGTTTTCCCCAAAGTAAATCAGTTTATTATCCTTATAAGACCTTATAAACACTCTTCTATCCTTATTTTTTCACAAACACACATGAAAAACATCAGATCATTAAGAAACCCTCTATCATTTGGTAAGTGACTGAATTCTGTCTTTAGATGGAATTGTGTGTAGTAACTGTGGAATACCTCATTGTTCATAGTTTGTTTTTAGAGCGTAAGTAAGTTTTAAAAGGCTATTTCACATACCTACAACTTTTATATTTATGCAGAAATCTAAATCTGCTTGTATGGTATCAAATAAAGGAATAAAACACGTTGAAAGTTTTGGCCAGTTTTCTGTTTGAGAAACACTCTATGTGTTTTTGTTAGTATTTTAATAAGATCTTAATGTGTAACCTGTAGTTTGTGATTTATATATATTGTACTAGTTTTGAGACATGTACATGATTCTCCTGTTGCATATGTATGTATAAATTTGAAAAGCTAATGTAAATTATAGAACCATGGGTTGTAACTTTAAGTTTTGTCTTGTTTAGTTAAATTTGAGTCGACAAGCTTTCCTTTATTAAAATATCAGTTATGTTAAGATGATTGTAACTGAAGTATTTGACATATAATCTATGGAACCTCTACTAGAATAGTCTGAAACTACTACCGAGACAGGCCTGCGATAGCCACAATTGAAAAAATGAAACATAAACTAGTAAATTTTATGTCCTTGCATTTTAATATTGGTAATACTTTTCAGCGTGCTACTACAGTTTGTGCAATATATAAATATCTCACAATTTAGTAGTCTAAATTACTTGCAAGGTACTCACTCCAAAAGATTGAGCTAGAATCAATTGCACAACCTTCATAAAAAATCCTATACCTTTAACTATTTTAAATTCATTACTTAAATATGATTAATAGGTCACATGTTAAGCTCTTCATATGTTGGTAAGTGGTACGTAAGCCTAGCATGTACAAAAGTGGCATCCTCCCGCGAGGGTTGCCACATAGCTAATCTATGCCTAGGATGACATCGAAATCTACCATGTCTAACTCTACCAAATCAGGTATGGTTTCTTATGATAAACTAATACTGGACATCCCCTAAAAAAATTTTTGGGCTAAAATAGACTCTCCAGTAGGAGTAAAAATACTAAAAGGCTCAAGAAGACATTCTGGACAGACCCCAACCTTCATGGTTACATAGAGAGTCGTAAATAACAATGTCTCACCTGGGTCTAATAATGCATAGACATCATAAGTAAAGATTTTTAGCATATAGGTAATCACATCTGGGGAGTTCTCCTGCTCCTCTCTAGTAGCCATGGAATATAAGCAGTTTGTGCCCCTGCTTGCTCCTGATGTAGTGCCCTTCTAAATTGGCTTACCCTGCGGTGCTAAAGAAACTGATTGTGATCTATTACCTCTCAAGTTCTGCCTCCCCACAGGATAATGCTTCAAGAAGTATCCCACCTAACCACATTTGAAGCAACCATTCGTGCTTCTAAGGCACTCTCCGGGATGCGACCTGTCACGCTTATCGCAAATGGGATAACGGTTCGATCCTTGAGCTATACTACCCTGTGACTAGCTTCCTAAAAACCTATGGTTCTATGATTTCTATTCATTTCTGACCCTCGGTGCAGGTGCACAAGCTGATGAAGGTGTTGGCCCGGATATCTTAGGCTAAAAGGATGAGTTGCTTCCACCTCCTGTCTCTCTCTTACCTGTCTCTTGGCTCGATGTCTTGGCCCTCTTACTTATGAACTCTTCCCTATCTTGTATTTTCTCCTCCTCCACTTTCTACACATAAGTTATCAAATGGGCTATATCCATATCACTAATCAACATTGCATTCTTGCCCTCTCTCTTAGTCATCCGAGAGAGCCTGAAATGAATAGGTCCATCCAAGTATATATGTGTGCCAATATAGCTAGAGCATAAAGGGACAACTGAGTAAACTTGAGGAGGTAGTCCCACACACTCATAGTCTCCTATGTCAAATTCATGAATTCCCTCACCTTAGCCTGCCTCATCTTTCTGAGAAAGTACTATCCCAGAAAGGCCTTCTCAAATACTGCCCAACTCAAACATTGTCCCATAGTCTAGCTACTCCCTTGAACTGGTAGGCAGCTAACTACACCCACCCCGTATGACAAATATGCATAACCTGGAACACTTTCTTGAGCTCCTCAATAAAATTCTCAAGATCCTCCTTTACATTAGACCCAGTAAATTTTGGTAGGTTCATCCTCAGAAACTCCTAAACTCTGGTGGTATCTGACCTGTCATTCCAAACATCACCCTAGCAACCTTCCTAGAGTAGTGACCGCATAAACCAAAGTCTAGATGGCCTAGCAGAGCTCAGCATTGGAGATGTCTACTTGCTGTGGCTGCTCAACAGGCACAACTAGACCTCTAGGTCCCTCAGGAACTGGGCCAGGCTAGATTGCATTTCTCCTGGCTAGGCACCCTCTACCCCTCACTGGTCCATCAGCTCTACATGAAGCCATGATCTGAAAAACAAGGCGCGAACGCACAAGTTAGAAGGAGACCGATAGAGGTAAACTCTGAAGAACGAGGGAGGGGAAATAACAAATGATAGTGACTCCTCCTAATGCACTATAGCCTCCCTACTATAGATGTGGCGCGCTTCACACCCATAATACAGACACTACTAGACAAGGTTCCATAGACTCCTTAGGACTCTTGAAATCTGTGCTCTGATATCAAGTTTGTCATGCCCCGAGTCCACACCCTAGACGCGGCCGACACCCAAAACCATTTCTAATCCCAAGCAAACCACTTGGCCTGGCTACTTACTCAGCGGAAGACTTAAATAATCATGGCAAAGCTTTAAACAACATGCTAAGACCATCAATCAATCTAAATAAACTGAATGAGAACCAGCTCAACAATAAGTCAATTAAACCAGAACTGAAGTATCTGACATATAATCTATGGAACCTCTACTAGAATAGTCTAAAACTACTACCGAGACAGGCCCACAATAGCCACAACTGAAAATAAAATACTACAAAGGAAAACATAAACAATAAATCTGAGCCTCTAGCTAAGAAGAGGACTCACCGATAGCTGAGTGAGGGGTCTGGTCCTCAACAAAGCAGCTGCTGAGGGACTCTATCACCTGCATCTACATCATAAAATGATGCAGGTCCTAAAGACGTCAGTACATAGAATGTACGATATGTAAAATGGCCAAAACGAAACTCAACGTAATGCAACACTACTCAAAATACATAAAACATATCTCAAAATAAAGTAACACAATAATAAGTACTCTCTATGCTAAAAATAACATGCTGAAAACTTATATGCAAAACATATCTTACTTTAGCTTGGGGAGTTTCTCTAACCAACAACCACCACTATGAGCTTCATGGTGATACAACATCTTACCCACACTATCAAAGCCATCCCGTACTTTGCCGAGGTAGGAGACGAAAAACTAAAAGAGTGAATCCATCCCAAAAATTGGGCCATCTCAGTGGCAAGTGAGGAGTTGTACCTTGATACAATCCTATCCAACACTAGCTACATAGTTTATGAGTTCAAGCTATTATCATTACGCTCACTCACATTGGTGCTCAATACTACTCCCAAAAGTATTAATTATATGCACATACCTAAAAGAATATTCTTACTCAAAGTATTACATCCTTCTCTTTGGGGACTTAGCCAAACTTAACTTTCTAACTTTCTCACCTTAACTCTTTGGCTTGACAAAAAATAGTATCTTTTAAAGTATTTTAAAACATACTAGAATACTCAGCTACAGTACAAGAGAAAATCATAAAAATACTTCTTAAACTCTGTTCAAACTGTAAGCTTTATGACTGTTTCATGAAATACATAACAAATTTACAGAAGTTCATCCATAGCTATAAATCTTGGTTCAATAACGTAACTACATGCTAAAATCAATAAAAGGAAAGAGGCATAAATGAACCCCAGGAACTGCACTGAAAAAACAGTTACACGCTTAAACTAGCATAATGACCGAAAGAAACCTAGACTTCACATTGAAAACAAAATCTAAGAAAAAATTTGAACAGACTAGAAACCAAGCACATGATCTAAAATAATATACAGACGGCCTGACAGACCTGGGGAAAAAGGTCATGTAAGACGTCGAAGAGATTCGTTGAAAGCCCTAACTACTTCAATAATTTTACACTTGAGTTTTCTTGAACTTATTCTAACGTTTATGGAGAAGATACTGCTTTTTTATTAATAAACCAAGTGAAAGACTGACTAATTAAGGTCTAAAGAGGGTAGGAAAGGTTAGAACTATCCCTCCTTAATTAGAAGAGCAAAAATCAGAAAAATAATAACTTGTCCGCATCATGCCTCGTGTGCCGACATGCATATTTTTTCTGTTTCGCGAATTCCAATTCCTATTGAAAAACAACAAAAAAACTTAACTGTGAATCAACATCCCTGGCACATCCTGCGTTGGACATGGATCTTGACTGCCTGATAATTAATTAACTAATATTTTAATTCAACTCAATTGCTCAAAAATCGAGTTGAGACCATTTTCTCACTAAATTTTTTGCGCTGATCAGAAATTTGATGTCAAATTTATGAACGGAGCATGGAAAGATGCATTATGTGCATGGTTCCTTTCTAATGGTATTTTGGTCATTTTATCGGGTGTCACAAAAATAACGGGGGATTAGGCTTTGGGAAAGGGTTCTTCAAAATCTTCAAGAAAATTTAATTTTTGGTATTTAAGGCTACCTAAGATCTTATTTTCGTGCCTAATCTATAATTACAATCAAGAATGCTAGTCAAAAGTCAAGCCAATTTCAGTCCTATGATCTTATTGAGAAATACTAGAACCTTATCATGAAATTCTTATTATTCTATTATTATTATGCTAAGAACTTCATTGTTGTGTAGATCATTGTGGATTCCTAAATTATTAATGTATTTACAAGAACCCTAGATAAGTTTTGATAACCATTCCATTATCATGCTTTAATTGCATTGAAAAGTTATCCAGTCTAAAGTATGAGTCAGTTTCAAGAAATACCTAAGCATGAATCATTTAAGTAGTCTATTTACTATACCAGCTTTTGAGCATTGCATATTAGTTTTAAAAGATCAGTCAAGTTAGTTAAAGCATTCTACATTACTATTCATCATGCATAAATTTCAAAGTTTGAGGAAACTTACAGCTGCAAATGCATCATTTTATCAGTAAAGAGTATGCCTATTTTCTTTCTTTAAAGAAAGCATTACCAGTTATGAGAAAACATTATCAGTCTTGAGAAAAAAAAGTCAGTTTAAAGAAAATATCTAGAGCTAAGGCTCCAAGCAACATATTTTCTGTTACCCCTAAAGTGGGACATTTATTTACAGTTAATGAGCACAGTGCATGTTTTGGAGTAATATAGAACATCGATGTAGGTACGAGTTCAGATAACTCCAACCTTATAAACTATATAGCCAGCATAAGATAGGATTATACCAGATGTATAACTCCTCATTGCCACTGAGATGATGTAGTTTTGGGATGAATCCACTCCCTTAGTTTTCGTTCCTTACCCCGGCAAAGTATGGGACAGCTCTGGCAGCATGGGCAAGACATTGTATCATCATGAAGATCATAGTGGTGCTTGTCGGTTAGAGAAACTTCCCAACTTATAGTATACATGATTTTCAGACACAGGCAGAGTAGCAGTTGCATATGCATTAAATAAGATATTTTGTTACTATGCATTACTTATGTTATTGAATTATTTTTAGCATTTAGCGCATGATTTTGAGTATTAAATCGTGAGTTTCCCTATTTTTACCATTTTACATACCATACATTTCATGTACTGATGCCTTTGGTATTGCATCATTTTATAATGTAGATTTAGATATCAACATGATAGCAGACATTCAGTAAGACAGTTTTCCAGAAATAGCTGGTGGGACCTCTTCACTTTCAAAGGACTCTAGTTAGTTTAGTTTTGGTATTTTATTTTACTGTCAGGTAGCCATGGTTCTTGTTGTAGCACCTATCTCAGTATAGTAGAGGCTTCATGGACATAGTTAGTAAATCGGTCTAGGCTTTCCATTCAGACATTTTAAGCATTATTACTAATTGTATGAAAAGTTATTTTCAGACTTTGTATAAAGCTTGATTTGGGATTCTTTGAGTTTTTACTAAATATTTTAAAAAGTTCATCTTGTAAAGTTTCTAGTTGAGTAAGTCAGCTAGGCCTTACTTGGGGACCAGCAATGGTTCTCGAGCGCCGATCACGTCTAGACTATAGACTCGGGGCGTGACAAAACGCAATCAAAAATATAATTAACAAACTACCTATTAAGTCTTAACTTGGATTTTGGTTGTTAATACTTTTATGTATCTGCAACATGCTCACTTGAATTGCTTAGACCTCCAAATTTGCTCGTAACCATCCTAGTGACCTCACTTTCACTAATTGTACCATCATTGAGTTTGAATATTGCGTACTCCCAAAGACGTGCACCACATCTTCAACGGTGAAATTTTAGATCAAATTGTTGCACTGAAAGGGAAGTGTCACATGTGATAAATTTAGCAAATGTGCAGGTATAGATTTTATAGTCGATGAAAAAAAATAAGCAACAAAAAAGGTGTTGAAAGATGTAGAAATTATTAGCACCAAAGAAAATAAAAAAGAAGTTAGGAATAAAACATACTTTGAGTCGGGTTCTTACCGTGGTATATTAGTAACTAGTAAGCACTTCAGCGGGTTTGTTAGATTTTATCAACATATGCTGGCTCCATAATACCCTGTGCTACTTAAAAACAAAGGTATCGTCATAACAACTGGTTCGACAACTTATGATAGCATTTTGTTGTGTACTGCTCCCTCTAACAAATAGTCATACACAAAAAGGCACTTTTTCTTTATGTGAAAAACAACAAGGATCCAATGAAATGACTAACTGACATTCGCTGGGATGATAGTAATTTAAAATCATGAATACAATGACCGACACTATGATTAGGACATATTGAACTCATGTTCAGTTAAGACTCTTACCATTTATTCTCTGCCATCAGAATTCATGGCATGAAAAAGCTATCAGTGGTGGTGTAGGTGAAGTGACTATTTAACAAATATTTAGCTTTTTTCAGAAATAATACATAATTATATCAACATGTTGTTGCAAAAAAAGGTAGGCCACAAAACAAAAATAATTACAAATAGTAACATTTAAACAAAACTTTATACCAATTAAATAATACATGCTTGACATGTTAATGTAAATGCGAGATAAAAAGAATATTAAAATGTACCTCATCATCCCAAGGCCTCCTAGAATGAATCATTGTGTGAAACCTGTCCTTTTATTAACCTTCACTCCTCCAAGATCAAGTAAGGTCTTTAACTTGTCGAGTGCCACTGTGTATGTTGATTTCCTGCTTATAATTAAATAAGGTACATTTAAATGCAAATGAGAGTAAAAAAAATTTAAATTAATGAGTAAAATATCATTTAGAATCATGACATTGTAATTAAACATGTTTCGTCTGGTTGACACATTCTGATAAACCCATTCTATAAACTCGTCCATGAGCTCATTAGGAATAATAAACTCATCAAATTTGTCAAATGAGTATTTTCTTTCAAAGTGTACTGATCCCTTAGGACATAAGCTTTCACCATTTCAGAGGTAGACATATGAAGATGTAGCATATTTGCTCAATTTTTTTATTCGGATTGCAATTCTGGGGTGGGTTCATTAAGAATTGAATCAAGGCTATGATTTGTGTGTCTGTGAAATTGGAAAAATCATTGAGATTTGGTTTATGGAAACAACCTGATCCAAAATGGCCATGCTTTGAGACAAACACAAAAATCAGATAGAACAATTTAATTTTGTTATCATTCATTGTAAAAAATAATTATTTTAATCAATTAAATACTTGTACCTGAACTTCTTATATCCATTGAATTGAAATCACCCCCGAACTTTGACCAACATTTAAACATGTGTGTTATATATTTTAAGATGAATGAGTTGAGTGAAATGCCTAAATTTAAATATCTATTAAACAAATAGACCTATTAAAAGTAACTTTAATTTCAAATCGTACCTGCATCTTGTGGATCCTTCCCACATAAATCAAATCCTATAAAAACAAAACTCATAAAAATATTAAATGCAAGTTCAGTTCTATAAATTTTGAAAAAATTTAGGTAGGAAAATAAATACCTAGGCTTGAAGCTCCTTTGACAATGACTCACATCTTGAATATTTGATTGATATTAATTTTTTTATTAAAATGACATAAATTCTGTTGACTAAAAGTTAGTATAAAAATCATATAGGAATCCATACATGGAGCTTGGACATCCTTCGACAGTGAGTCATCTGCTGTATAGTAGATCAATATTTAAAATTTATTAAAATAACAACATAAATTAAACTATTAAAATAACAACAACTTCACAAAAATACACAGATACTTACCACCCAAACACAAGAGCTTGATAAGATACTGAATAATCTACCCCCCAAAAAACAAAATAATAAATGGTATACAAAATTATAGATCATATTAAACCTTTACCTTATATGTTATTGATAATGTTCAAACATACTTCCTTATAGAAATATGAATGATCGTTAATGGTTTATTTATGCAACTTCGAGTCGGGGTTGATCTCATAGGGAATTGGTTGAAACAACTATACTAGTTATTCTATTTTTAGAAAACAAATAAATATGGGAAGTTAAATATGAGATTTTAAACTAAAATTCTAATTATAATTATGAATGTGAGCTAAATGAGCTAAGGCTTAGACAGTTCAACAAAGGACTAGGATTGCGGTCACCATAGCGTACAACTCAAAATAAGCATTTAACATGGATGATTTTGTTCATTGCGTTGCATGTAAAACCCAACAAGTTAGGCAACATCTAGTCCACTTCTCAGTTCTTCTTAACCATCTTTCATTTGCCACCTTTTAGTCTTAGAATGCATGCATATTAACCCTTTCTCATTGGTTTTCTGATTTACTATCCCCTTTAGAGCTCAAGTGTTTTAGATATAAGTTAAATACCAAGCCTATGTATACCATCCCTTCTTGAGCTCAAGTGACTCAAACCTAGGCTGATTGCCTCTATCTAAAATTGTAATTTCCTTTTCCTAATTATTAATTTCCTCTAAGCCCTCTAATGAATACACACAACTTCTTAATTCGTCAACTCATCAAAGACTTTAGATAAAGGAAAGTATATGATGCACTATCAAAATACAACACATGTGGTGCCTAAAACAAGTAATTTTGTGAGTTCTTAAAGTAACTTTTTAGTGTTTTGATATGTTTTTGTGTTGATTTTGCAAAAAATTTAGGTTGACATGATCTTGAAGAAAACTTGTAGATTTTGCTGAAGTATAGGCCATAAGACCTAACCTACGAGCCCTAGCTCAAGCTACGGGTCGTAGGGTGGTGTTGTCGCAAGAATTAGAGACCAAAATCAGAAATCTACCAAGTGAAGGTCACTCTTACGAGGACATCCTATGAGTCATAAGACACACTACAACTAATATAGGTGGACTTGTAGCAAGACTACGAGACAAACATACGAGTCGTATCTCAAGCAATAACTCATACCTATGAGTCATACCAGTTTAGTTCAAGATACCAAGAACTTGATATGAGACCCCAACTATGACTCATAGGTCATCCTACGTGTCGTAACTGTGAGACTTATCATCTATTAGCTGTCTTTCTGTGTAAATTTTAGGGTTATTTTGTAAATACTATATATAGTTTCAATTAGGTTTTTGAGGGGGAGTTCGACTAGTAGACAATCTACCATTACATTTTGAATCTTCTCTTAGTTTTTAGGGTAGTTTATTGTTCTCTATTGGAAAACCCACTTTGTGGGTTGCAAATCTTACTTTGTACTCATTGCTAATCAATCAAGCTTCTGGATTTGCAACTTTTGGTGCCTATTCTCTTCATTGTTATTGGTAAAACTCTCAACTATGTCTATCATGTGCATTTTTGTGTGTTTTACTTTAGACATGAGTAGCTAAACACCCACAACTTGCGGTTGTGGGAACCATGGTAGTTGACTTGAAATAACCTAGGCTTCTTGCATTTCTATGATTGGGGTTTTGCATGTATTATCTATTTCCCTTCATTTTTATTGTTGTTTGGTGGTGGCCAACACCAACGCCTACTATCATGATCCTGACCAAGGTAGTGATAAATAGGAAAAGGGAAGTAGATGACAAAATTCTATTGACGTGTTCTCTTCTATCAACCAAACCTGACTAAGGGGAGGTTGACTGGGACTATTGGTAACGGTTAGTTGGAACACCATGGTGGCCAACCAAGAGCCATGGTGAAATTTGACCTTCACCTTCAAAAGAGGGCTGGAAGAACTTAAGTTACTAACCTACTGACAACGACCGCTTTCTCATTGGACCATGAACATCATCAGAAATTATGGCACCGTTGCCAGGTAATATGACTAGATTTTGATTTGATTTCACTATTAGTTAGATTTAGTGTTTATTTCTAGAGTCTTTTGTACTTTATTTTTGTTTTTATTTTTGTTGTTTGATTTTATCTGCAGGGTATACTAGGTTGTATGCCCAACACAAGAAGCCAAGGCAATCCCTTAGCTCCACTAAATTTGGAGATCCATAGACTACTAAGAAGAATGACTTAAATGAATAAGGTTATTGAGATTGAGGAGGATATGAATACGAATTAGGATATGGATAGAGAGAAGAATCTACCACAAAGGGGTAAAAGGCCACAACTCAGGGACTTCAATGAAAATGCTTATGGGTGGAATCTATATCAATTGAACCCTATGGCTATGGATGTTACTGGTGCTATAGTACTGCCTCCTTTACTGGCAGATACTAAGTTCACAGTATCAAGTGGATTGCTCCAAATGCTCCAAAACTGAGGATTATTCATAGGGCTACCTTCGGAGGATCCCCACTGTCACCTTCAAAATGTGGTGTTTGTTTGCAAGAGTGTTATGGGGACACATAAGCTTTCTCGCGGTGTTGTGGGTTTGAGAGTGTTTCCACTATCATTGACTGGCAATGCAGCTGTATGGTTATTTGAGCTTCCTCTGGGTACGATCACAAGTTGGGCCAAACTTCAGAGAGTATTCCTCGAAAGATATTTTCCAAGATCTAAGAAGTTAAAGCTCAAGGACCAAATCAACAACTTTGTACAATTGATGGGTAATTTTATTACCAAAACATGAGAGAGGTTTACCAAATGCTTGAGGATGGTCCCTGACCTCAAGATTGTTGATGATGCCTTGGTTGAAATTTTCTATCGGGTACTTGATGAAAATAGTAAAGCTTGTGCCGATATGATTATGGGAGGCATGTTCCTAGACTAACCTTTTGCATTAATAGCCACAAGGATGGAGCAAGTGGTTAAAACAAATTGAGCTTAGGGACAATGAGAGCGGGGTCTGATGAAACCTTCTTGTGCAGTTAGTACCAATAATGAGCAACCAAAGTTAAACAAAGAGATCATGGATCAACTTGCCTAACTTTGCACAAGTATGGACTTGGTCTTAATGTAAAACAAAGCAAGCAAGCATCCACACAGTCACTCACCAACCTCCGAAGGCTCTCATCTATGATGATCCATTCTTTAATATTGTAAGCAACCAAGCGGCGAGTTTTCGAAACAACCCCTAAGTGTCCAATTCAGACTATTGGAGGCAAGGTTCCAGGAATCAAGGTTAGAGCTTCAACCGTGATAGGATGTATAGAGACAATCAGCGTGGATACTATGAGAGAGAGGGAGAGTTAAAGATATGGAGTGGTGAAGAAGAGAGGGCTACAAGAATGGTCCTTATATGCCACCACATAATAGTGATGTCGGGTCAAGTAACTCCATGATAAAAGATATGTTCAAAAAATTGTTGAAACAAGCTGACCACAAAGATGAGACTTTAAAGGAATGAAAGTAGATATCTCAAGTATTAATCAAAAGATAGAGTCTCACTCAGTGGCAATTAAGCAACTTGAGCAATAATTTGGGCAAGTGTCTACGCAATTGAACCAATGCCAAAAGGGCATCCTACCAAGCAATACAATTCAAAATCCTAAAAATAAAGGGCATTGCATAGACATGATGACTCGAAATGGAAAAGATGTTGCCAAACCCCTATGTAAGAGGCGAAAAATAGGAATTGCAAGAAGAGAATAAATGAAAAAATCCAAGCAAGCAACATGGATGAGCAACCCAAGAAGTATAAAACTTTTCTAAGGCCCCCTCCTCCTTTGGCTTGAAAAAAGAAAGAAGGAAGGTGTGTTTGAACAGTTTTTGGCTGTGTTAAAGAATTTATTGGTACATATCCCTTTAGTTGAGGCCCTTGAGATAATGCTGGGATATGCCAAATAGATAAAAGACCTAGTGAAAAAGAAGCTAAATGTGAGCCAAAACCTCTCCAAAAATGTTTAGTGTTATAGTGCCATCACTACAAAGTCATTAGTACAGAAGTGTGAGGACCCAGGTGCATTCAACATTCTATGTACGATAGGAGAACTAGCATTAGCTAAAGCACTATGTGATTTAGGGCTAGCATTTACTTAATGCCTCTCGCCCTATTCTGAAAGCTGGGTTTGGGGAGCCTTGTCTCTACAGAAAATGCAGTTGTTGATGGCAGATAGAACAGTCAAGAATCCAGTGGGGATCCTGTATGATGTGTTGGTAAAGGTAGACAAATTTATATTTGCAGCAAATTTTGTTATACTTGACTGTGAAGTTGATTTTGAAGTTTTAATTATTTTGGGAAGACCTTTCCTAGCCACAAGTCGAGCATTAGTCAATATGGAGAATAGTCTACTTATTTTTCGGTTTGGTGAAGAAGTAGTGGTGTTTTAAGTGGGTCAGCAGGACGGAAGTAGCTCTGAGTTCCAAGTCATCTCAATGATTGCTATGGATGAGAAGGATGAAGCAGAGATCCTAGTGGAATTGAGGCTTTGTGTTGATCCTTTAGCAGCCGTGTTGATGAACTTCGTTGATGACAACATTCCTGATTATGATGAAGCAGTAAATGCACTTGGGGTATCATATAGGTCGAGGCAAAAATCAAAGTTGGAGTTGGATTTATGTAATAAGGAGACGCCACCTACAAGACCCTCTTTAGAAGTTCCAGTAAAGTTAGAGTTACAAGAATTACTATCGCATCTGAATATGCATATTTGGGAGAAAATAGTACATTACCTGTCATCATTGTAGCAGATTTAAGCGAAGCCCAAACAGAAGTACTAGTCTCAGTTCTCAAGCAGCATAAGAGAGTTATTGGGTAGATAATTGCAAACATTATTGGCATACCCCCGGGGATATGCACTCATAAAATTTAGCTAGTCAAGGATTACAAATCGAGTATTGAGTATCAAAGGTGGTTGAATCCCCCAATGTAAAAGGTTATGAGGAAAAAAAATCATCAAGTGGTTAGATGCAGGAGTAATCTACCTAATTGCTGACAGTGAGTGGGTGACTAATGTGCAGTGTGTTCCAAAGAAGGGGCTATCATCATGGTGCCGAATGAAAAGAATGAGTTAATTACTATGCAACCAGTTACGTACTGGAGAGTGTGCATGGACTATTAAAAATTGAATGCTTCCACTAAGAAAGATCATTTTCCCATGCCATTCATGGATCAAATGCTTCATAGACTTTCAGAGAAGGGTAGGTATTGTTTCTTTGATGGTTATTCCGATTATAATCAAATTTTCATTGCACCTGAAGACCAAGAGAAGACCTCTTTTACATGTCCATATGGTATCTTTGCATTTAAGAGAATGCCATTTGGATCATGTAATGCTCCAACAACCTCTCAAAGATGCATGATGTCCATTTTCTTTGATATGGTAGAAAGCACTATTTATGGAAAATTTTAGTATGGTGGGTCACTCTTTTGAAGAATGTCTTTTGTATTTAAGTAACATATTAGAAAGATGTGTAGATAGTCACGTAGTGTTGAGTTGGAAAAAAATGTCACTTTATGGTAAAACAAGGCATCGTGCTTTGTCATAGAATTTCAGGCAAAAGAATTGAGGTGGATAAAGTGAAAATTGAGGTGATAGAAAAACTGCCACCACCAATCTCAGTAAAAGGTATTAGAAGTTTTCTAGGACATGCTGGATTCTATCGCCGTTTCATAGAGGATTTCTCTAAGATCTCACAACCCTTGTGTAAGTTACTAAAGAAAGATGTGAAGTTTGTGTTTGATGATGCATGGATACACGCCTTCAAAGAATTGAAAAAAGGCTAACCACAACACCCTTTATCATAGCTCCAGATTGGTCACAACCATTTGAGTCAATAGGTGATGCGAGTGGGGTGGTACTGGGTGTGTTATTTGGACAATGAAGAGAGAGAGATAGTCTTGCATCTGATCTATTATGCCAGCAAAGCACAGAATGTGGCCCATAAGGATTACACTATGATAGAACACAAATTGCTTGCATTTGAAAAATTCTATTCATACTTGTTGGGAGCTAAAGTGATTGTGGATATAGACCATGCAACACTTAAATAGCTGATGGCAAAGAAAAATGCAAAGCCAAGGTTGATTAGATGGGTACTTCTCCTGCAGGAATTCAATTTGATCTGATTGATAGAAAAGAATCAGAAAACTAGGTTGCCTATCCCCTTTCTAGATTGGAAGATAAGGCTATGATAAAGTTTAATGATAGGCTGAACATAAATGACTCATTCCCTAATGAAAGAGTTCTAGCAGCATCACATGATCTTATACCTTAGTTTGAAGATTATGCTAACTATTTAGTCTATGACATAGTGCCTCCTAATTTGAACACCTATTAACATCGCAAGTTTATGCATGATGTAAAGAAGTTCTTCTGGGATGAGCCATATTTGTTTCGCATTTATGCGGATGGGATCATCTGTAATGTATTCCAAAGGTTGAGATAATGAGCATTCTTAGGGCATATGTTAGAACCCGCATTTTGTGCATGGGAACAATTACAAAAATTTGAGACTAAAGTGACAATATTGGAAAATTTAGGACTAAAGTGGCATTATTAGAAAGTTTGGGACCAAAGTGACATTATTGAAAGTTTAGGAACCCAAGTAAAATTCTTAAAACTTGGGGTCTTGAAGATTTTTTGGTGGGCCCACTTGACTTGTGTAATTTTGGTTGGACCAAGTATGGTGTGGGCCACCCACACTTGGCAAAGTTTGGTAGAGATGTTTATGTATATATAAACCTATATGTAGTATGTTCTTAACACTTAGAAAATAGCCAAAACAAGAAAACTTGAAGAACTTGTCTAAGAAAGCTCTCTGCCTACTACAGTAACTTTGAGAAAATTTTTCTAGCCATTTCAAAATTATTTTGTTGTTACAAACCTCCTATATTGAGCACCCTACGTTGCTTGGAAGCGTTATTTGAGCAAGAAAACCTCTTTTTCTTTATCTTTGGCAATCTAAGCTCAATTGAAGGAGTGAAGTGAGAAGGTAAGAATTTATATGATCATGATAGAGTAAGGAAAGTATTGGATATCCATTTACATGTTTATATGGAATATTGGAGTCGAATTGGTACATGTATGTATATATAGTGTTGTGTTGTATTGGAATGATGAATTGATGCTTGGT
Organism: Solanum virginianum; assembly: GCA_000787875.1. NCBI lineage: Eukaryota > Viridiplantae > Streptophyta > Magnoliopsida > Solanales > Solanaceae > Solanum > Solanum virginianum. The sequence continues at coordinate 220,862 of DF357791.1, forward strand.
TGGCATGATATGGTTATTGTAGTGTAAAGGAATGGATGAAAATAACCTAAATGTATATATTAGTATGCTGTCCCATTTTGGAAATATGATCAAATGATGATAATTGAAGTTATTGTTGTTATATTGGCATTGGAATTGATTCTTGATATTATGGGTTGTTGTTGTTGTTGGTTGATTTAGTGGTTGTCCTGATACATATATATACTCTATACTTTCTGCTTTACATATTCGGTACGTATGTTGGTTGATTTGAGCCGAGTTAGAATCTCGGGGTAGCATAATTTTAAGGGGAGATGCTGCCGAATTTTTCATAGGATTAAGGGTAAATTTGGAATTTAACATCAAGAAGTCTTTAGTTAATTATTTGACATTGTCATGAATTCTTTGTAGACGTTGGGCATCCCGAAGCTTAAGTTAAATTGAGTTTGCATTTGGATCGATTTGGAGAACGTTTGAGGTATGTAAAGCTATCCTACTTTTTGGCATGTCTTAGAAAAATATAGATTATGGTACAAACTATATTCCCGCAATCCGAGCCGGTGTACAGTCCGTAATCATTCCTTGGCACTTTGGTATTAACTTTGTCTTAATGTTGAGTCTTATGTTTTTAAAGTTTGTAAGTTGCAATATATGGGAAATTTGATCAATCTTGAAAGAATTGATTTGTTAAAAGTTTTAAAAGTATAAATGTCCATAATTTTTGATAAAATCTCGGATTGCTTGAAAATCGTTAGAAATGCCTCGTAGGAGTTTGTATGGTTTATGATGAGTATGTTCGTCGTAGGTTGGGCCAGTTTGGGTTTTCATCGATCGTGGGATCGTGACGCCCTTTTAAGGGATTTTGGTAACTTTGAAAGAATTTGGAATAAATCTTATTTTGATTTTGAATATGAATATTTTACATATCTTTTGGATTTATGATACTCGTTTTTATGCATATGATTACTCACTACTCTGCTCGTGCCTATTATGATATCCTTCGCCGGTTCTCGGGTCGGTTGTTGTCGTACGAATTATGATATATATTCTAGAGTATGCTGATGTCGGTGGGTCGGCTTCGCCCAAGGGCTGGGCTCCGCTTAGTTGGTGTGATGCA
>DF357790.1:839-28353 GCA_000787875.1 Solanum virginianum
TCGGAACAAGAAATATACTGCAACAATATATAATAATACACAACAATATACAACAACAGTAAATATAAGAAACAACCTACACATGTACAAATAATCCATAACAATGGGCAGAAAATACAGTACCTGGGTATACAAAAAGAGAGTTAGCTATACCAAAATTATGAAATAATATTGTCAATAGGCAGTCAAGAACTGTCACAATAGGCATCCAAGAACAATTAATATTCCATTCAAGACAGCAATCAAGAAAAGTAAAAAATTGGAATCCAAGAGCAGTCAATATTTCAGTCAAGACAATAATGAATAGAGAGAAAATTGGGGGATATCACCTGGAAATTTATCGCCGGAATCTTTCTGCCGTTGCCGCTGCCAATTGCTGACGAGAAAACCTTATGTTCAAAGAAACGTCTCAATAGAAAAAGACAAAGTAGTTGAAAGATGCGACTGAAAACCTTAGTAGATCAAGTCAAATCCGACGAAGAATGCCAAAAAGGCATAGATCAGAAGAGAACAAAGCGAAACAATTCTTGATTTTGGATGTCCCGCTGTATTTCTCACAAGTTGTGATAATTGAGATCTCTCGTCAGCGTTTCTGTCTCCTCCTGTCTCTTCAATGTCCTCATTTGTGCTCTAGATTTGGACGTCTCAGATGGATTTTGCGGAAGAAAAGATCGGCGATTTGATTATCGGGGATAACGTCTTTCACCGGCGAAGTCAGGAGTATCCTGGTTTCCTTCTTTTTGTTTTTACTTCTCTTCTCACAACAGATTTGATTAAATAGGGAAATGGGACTAAGGGGAATATTTGAAAAAAATCAAGACATAAAGTGTCAAGCTTATAGCATAATTACACCATAACATCCAACATACATGTCTAACTTGGAATGGAGCAGGGGCCAACACTTTCCAGGCTTACCCTCATAATATCAAGTATTCAACATATAGAAGTCTTAAAGATAGCAAGAAAAGTAGATAGTGTCCACGAACTTGAGGACTCACCAAAGCTTATTTTTGAAACATCTCACTAGCCACGGGTAGGATCATCAAGAGGAGCTCTGATCCCTACATGGTGATATCATGTAGGCATTAAGTATGCGTTAGTACATTTGAATGTACTAAGAATGTAGGATGCAATGCAACCAGACATAAGTTATTATAGTCAAAATGCATAATCATAGGCAATAGATAAGTATAATCTCAACATGGCATGCATGATCAATGTTTGAAGAAAAACATACTTGTAAAACATTCAACTTGCATAGAACATAATACATGCATGGGAAGAGACCCTAACTGATATGAATAAGACCAAGCGAGCTATAACTTGGAATTTTGATGATTATCCCTCATCGGTAAAGAGGTGGTCTACTTGCCAAGGTAGATCATACTTCACCTTATAGGAACATGACCCATTTCATATGAAGTAACCCTCTTTATGGGACCATGACCATTTCGGAAAACATTTTATGATAAAGTACACTAAATGGATCCACTAGCATAGCAAGGGTAAAAATATAATCCTATGTCGGGACATAGATTGACGAAAGGAGTATGGACCCTTGAAGATAGTCCACACCGACATACAATCCATCGGCTAAATCTAATCCCATGGAATACTTAAATAATCATACTTTAATAACTTGTATGAAACATGGAGACCTGACATGAACAACTCTTAAACATTTTGACCTCTAACAGTGATCCTAACTTGAAACATGAGAGTAATAATAATAATAATACATAAACCCTTACTTTAACATCAATGGCTCACAAGAGGTAAAATCTTAAAAATGGGGCTTAACTTGTTAGTTGCATAATCTTAGATAATTTCATGAATTCATAACATACTTGGAAGCCCATAGTCATCATGAAGTCACTTGACTTTTAAAATATGTAAATAACTTGAGAATTCTTGACTTGACTTTTCATCGAACACTTGGTGGGCACATAAGAGTACATTTTAAAATCATGCAAAATGCAAGAGTACAGATCATGAAATAGTGAAATAAATGCATCTTAAAGTCATATAAATCAGCCCACCAACATCATGGTAAAACCCCATTATGGGTAACTTGTAAATCATATCAAAACTTCACAATAGTTCATGGATTTCATAGCTTTTATCATGTTTAGTCTCAATAGACAAAGATTTATTCATAATATAAGCTCAAAATAGATATTCATACATAATAAACAATATTTGACAAAACTCCAACACATTTCATGCTCATATTTCATAATAATAGATACACATAAGTAATACAACTTGAAATCATGCAATTTTCACAAAATAGGAAGGTTGGATTTCTTGGGTGAAAGAACCCAATGGATGAAACTCACATACCTTAAACTTGAGTTTTCTTAATGTAAACTTGAAGGAGACTTGAAGCCTGAATGGAGTTCTTGAGATTTGGAATTAACCTTGAGACAGTTGAATTAGGATGGAAATTTTGATAAAATGGTTGAGAGGTTTTAGAGAAGGTTTTTGAGTGATATAGAGTTGAAAAATGGCTAAGTATGGATGTTTTCACACTTAAGTGGGCATGTGTCTATGACCCCAATGTCCTTAGCCAAAATAGGAAAAATAAGGAAGTGCTAACACGTCTCTGCGATGGGTTTGTATCGCAGAGACATTGCGCATAGCTACAGGTTCCAAAATGTTTTTTGCGAAAATCATTTTTCATTTCGGGTCTTCTAAAATTTAGGTTATACCCATCCCCCACTCAATTTTGCTCCCGATTGAGAATATAAAGTCAGATTTTTGATATCACGCACGAATTGTGATATATATGAAAATTATGATTATGGGCATTTCCAAAGCATATTTTTTTGGGGTGTTTCAATATCTCCCTCTTGGGGACATTCATCTCCGAATATCAAAGAAACATGCTTAAGAGAAGCAATCATGAAGATTTTAACCCAACATGAATGCAACAATTACACCTAAATATCAGTTTAAAAAATCTCAACATGAATGTCAAAAATCACCATAAACTGGTTACCATGATATTAATGCATGCAAAATAACGTGAGGGCTGAAACTTAAGATTTGAAATTATAGATAGGACTTAATTTTTTATCTTAAGTGTGAGTAGAATGAAAGAGGTACAAATATCGCTTTTTCAAGTCCGCTTCGGCTTCTCATATGGCACTTTCAACTTGTTGATTCCTCCGAAGGACCTTAACATATACAACATCTTTGTTCCTCAATATCTTAACTTGTCTATCCAATATCTCACCCGGGACCTCCTCATAGGTCAAATTATCTCCTACAACACCCACAACCTCTTAGGACACTATAGCACTTGGATCGCCAACACATTTTCTCAACATAGATGCATGAAAGACTGGATGAACCATTTTCATTTCCATAGGCAACTCCAATTCATATTCAACTTTACCAACTCTCCTCAAAATTCTATAAGGACCCAAAAATCTTGGGCTCAATTTACCTTGCCTAATCGGACCACACCCTTCATGGGTAAAACTTTCAAATAAGTCCAATCACCAATCTTAAACGCAAGATCTCTCCTCCTCATAATGGAATATGACTTTTGTCTACTTTGGGCCATCTTTAATCTTTTCCTTATCCACCTCACCTTCTCCAAAGCTTCCATAACCAAATCGGGACCTACAAGGCCACCTCACCAACCTTACCAAGATACCTCCCCATAGTCTCCAACCATTCTCACCAACCTTAACAAGATACCTCCCCATAGTCTCTAACCATTCTCATGGAATTAGGAAGAATAGGATAGGATGAATTATGAGCCTCATACAAAATCAACTTCCTCAAGTGATCAATATTAGGCACACCCCATCTACCTTGGTGCCTGAGGGTACCATCTCCCCCTTGAGAGAAAACCTCCACTTTACCATCTTGTACCAAGGCCTTTAACTCTAGCAAGGTTGGATCAAGGTCATGCTTTGACTTCAGCTCCTCAATCAAAGATGATTTAGAACTATCAACAACCATTACACCACCATTTTCAACTTCATTCAGCCTAGCCAACCGGTGAACTTCTCTAGCCACTCCTTTGCAACAATCATCAATGTGAGCAAAACTACCTATGGACACTCTACTTAGAGCATCAGTCTCAATATTAGCTTTGTCGGGGTGATAATGCACACTCATGTCACAATCCTTAAAGAGCTCTAACGATAAAGCCAAAATAGGAGCAGAGACAAGCTTATCTTTCAAGATGTGAAAACTCTTCTCACATTCATCGGTCCTAATAAACTTTGCCTTCATTGGGTCAACTTAGTAATAGGGGAAGCAATAAAAGAGAAATGACTTACAAACCTCCGATAATGACCCACCAAACCCATGAAACTCCTAATATCCAATGTAGTCAAAGGTCTAGGCTAATTTCTAATCACCTCCGTCTTCCTTGGATCCACCTTAATACCATCACCCAATACTAGATGTCCCAAAAATTCAGCCTCTTTTAGCCAAACTCACATTTTTCATATATAGCATACAACTTCTCATCCCTCAAGGTCTTCAACACTACCCTCAAGTGATTCACATGCTCCTCCTCACTATGGGAATAAATTAAGATATCATCAATATAAACCTAACACGACCTCAAGGTCTTCAACACTACCCTCAAGTGATTCACATGCTCCTCCTCACTATGGGAATAAATTAAGATATCATCAATATAAACCACCACAAAAGAGTAAAGGTATGGTTTAAAGACCCTATTCATAAGATCCATATATATAGCCAGTGCATTAGTCAACCCAAAAGACATAACCACAAATTCCAAATGCCCTTATCTAGTCTGAAAAGCCATCTTGGGAATATCACACTCCCTCACTTTTATTGGTGGTAACCTAATCGAAGGTCAATCTTAGAAAATTGACTAGCCCTTTGAAGTTGATCAAAAAGGTCATCAATCCTTAGTAGAGGATAGTTGTTCTTTATGGTGACCCTATTAAGTTATCGGTAATCAATGCATATTCTAAGAGAATCATCATTCTTCTTCACAAACAATACCGATAAACCTCAAGGTGATTTACTAGGTCTTATAAAACCCTTTTCCAATAAATCCCTCAATTGTTCCTTCAACTACGCCGGGGCCACACGATAAGGGAGAATAGAAATAGGTTAAGTATTAGGATAGAGGTCTATACCAAATTTATCCTTTTCAGGAGGAACACCGGGAAGCTCATCGAGAAAGACATCAAGAAACTCATTAACTACTGGAACAGACTTAATAGGAAGGACTTTAAACTCCACATCCCTAACCGTCATAAGATGATAAAGACAACCCTTAGAAGTCAATCTTTGGGTTTTAAGACACGAAATGAATTTACCCTTGACCACCACATTATGACTTTTCCACTCAAGAATGGGTTCATTAGGGAACTAGAATTTAACCTTACGGGTTCTATGATCAATATAAGCATAATATGCATGCAATAAATCTACCCCAAAAATGATATCAAAATCTATCATATCTAATTGAACAAAGCCACAAGGCAAGATATTATGGAAAATAAATACGAGATAATTTCTATAGACTCTTCTAGCTATAATAGACTCACCAACGGGGGTAGACACTTTGTATCATTGACACAATAATTCAGGACTAACATGAATCTTTTTGGCAACAAAAGGAGTAATAAAAGAAAGAGTGGCACCCAAATCTATCAATGCATACACATCAAAATCAAAAAACCTTTAACATACCTGTAAAGCACTAGTCCAATTCTAGCGACCTTGGAATGGTATGGTTGAGAAAATTGATGATAATTATCATAATCCTTAGTAACCCATGGACAATGCCTCGGCTTATGATCCTTTACGCTATATTCAAAACACGCACTCGAACTGGCCAAACAATCTCCCGGATGGTACTTTCCATACCTGTGGCATGGAGCAGAGCTTGAACACTAACACCCTTGCCTTTCCTTTGAGCATATGGATAATCAACAATCTTGTAGCCTACATTGCTATACCAAAAAGATGCACTCATGTTCCTCCAACATGTGCCACCATGATACCTCCCACACTTTGGGTATTTAGGATGAGTCACTCCACTATTGCCACTGGACTTAGTATATGGAAGCCTACTTTCAAATTGAGCCCTTCTTCTTCCTTCCCTTGAGGCCACCGGGCAATCTCTAATCTTATGCATAACACTGCCACACTTGAAACAATCTTTGGTGCCCACCAAACACCTTCCTTGATGCTTCTTGCCACACCCTTGACAAGTGGCAAAAAGGATCCTTTCCTTCTTATACTTGGGAATTGGTAGGCTAGCAGAAGGTAAGACACCATCAACTCAGGCCCTTTTGGCCTTCCTCTCCTTCCTCTTATCCCTTGAAGTCTCAGGAGCACCCACTTATTGATTGAGTTGAGTGGTTACAACCTTGGCCATAGAGCATTACGAACCTTCGCATTTGACATGTCATCATTGGGAAGTTAACCCCCAAGTAAGAGATGGTCACCACTTTGTCCACCACCCTAAATAGCTTGAGACATTTTCTGAAATGCAATGATTAAGAATGAGAAATAAGCCTTAGAGGACCTAACACGACCCCAAAAAGTGCCAAAAAATGTGCCTTAGAATGCCCAAAATTTTAAATTCCATATATCTCAAAATTCATGCGTGATATCGAAAATCACTCTTTATATTCTTGTTCAGGGGGTCAAAATTAGTGAAAAATGGGCCTAACCTTGATTTAAGAGCAAACGATTAGCAATTTCACTTTTCGTAAAATTTTCAATCCAGAATTAATCTACGATAGTGCCACGAGGCACAGTTGTCGCAGACATGTGTTAATATTTCGTCTGAGAAAGATCCGCATCATGGACTAGACGCGGACCTATGTATTTTGTTGCTAGTAATTTCTATCTTGGTCCTAGGCTTTTGGGTCTTGGGCCTAACTGTTCTCAAACGTGTTTTTATCTATACTTATCCTTATTTGACCCTCATATCATCCTAAACATTCTCCAGTACTCACTCAAATAATTAGCCATATTTTCACTCCCAAATTCAAGTATTAATCCCTCATCTGGAACTAAGGTTCTTCTTCAAGCTTCAAGTCTCCATCTCCAATCTTCACCAAGTTCATTTCCAAGCTAAGGAATGTGGGTTTCTTTCATGGGTTCCTTTCACCCATGTACCCAAGTCTCTTTTTACCCAAATTGCATGATTTAAATTTGATTTATAAATGGGCCATGATACCCAAGTCTCTTTTTACCCAAATTGCATGATTTAAATTTGATTTATAAATGGGTCTTTCTCATTATGAAATTCAATGCCCACTATAGTAAAGTTATGTGAAATTATGACTGTTTTTCTATGTTTTGAACTATAAATCTTTGATCTATTATGAGATTTGAGAAGAGGTTTTGATGTATGTTTCTAGAGGGTGTTGCAAGCTTTTGATTGATGGTTTTACAATGGATTTTTTTCCATTATTTCATCTCTATACTAGCATTACACACTCTCTAAGTGTTTGATAAAATATGTGAATGAGGTTTCTTGAGAAGTTGAAGGTCCAAAGCATGAGATAAGAACGAGGTGGGGGTTTGTACTCATCAACCATGTGAGGGGTTTATACTTCACCACAGTGGTGATAAGGTGTGATTATCACCAACCATGTGAGAAGTTTGTACCACATCACCAGGGTGATAGGGTAAAACCATCATTGTCACGACCCAAGCCTAGGACCTAGACGTGAACGACAAATGGGAATCCTGAAGGAACCCCAAACAAGCCTCATTGCTTATCATCACACATCCTTGTCGTGCAAACACAATAAAATGACATAAGAAACATAAACAAGATAAAATTAGTACCCAAGGAGAGAGAATAACATTTAAATAGCTTGGATATCATAAGTGAGTAAAAGCTCAAGCATAATACATATTTTGTCCAACAACAACTCTAACATAGAACTTTGCAGGGGCCAAGACAAGAAATCGGGCTCACCCTCATAGTCAAGTATATCCAAAAAGGAAAGAAAGTCTTAAATACATATCATAAGAATATAGTTATTGCCCTCGGACATGATGACTCACCAACTATCTTGATTGGATATCATAGCCACGTGGAGGAGGATGATGACCAAATGGAGCTCCGGTTCCTACATGGTAACATCATGTAGGCACAGAGTATGTGTTAGTACATTTGAATGTACTAAGTATGTGGGATGCAATGCAACAAGAGATAAACATCATAGGCAGAATGCATAAACATAGACAATAGATAGCATACTATCAATATGACAAGTATGAATGAGGCTTAAAGTAGAACATTTTAGTGAATCATATGCTTATATAGAATTAGAACATGCATAGGAATAGACCATTATCATAGATCAAGTGATCTACTTCCCAACTCCAAGGCACGCCTTTCCTTTAATGGTGATTGAGGCTTGATACCCCCTCAACAAGGCAACCGAGGCTTGACACCCCCTCGCCAAGGCTATTGAGGCTTGGTACCCCCTCAACAAGGAAACTGAGGCTTGGCACCCCTAGACAAGGTGATTGAGAATTGGCACCCTCTCAACAAGGTGATTGAAGCTTGGCACCACCTCAACAAGGTGATTGACTTGCAATATAATTAGATACGTTTCATGAATTCAACACATATATAGTATACTTTCATCATAACAAGGTCATCATATACCTACAGTTCCTTTCATTATTATATATCATATGCATACCATTGATTCATCATCATAACACTATTCAACTCATAAGATATGCATTAGACCTTTAATTCCTCAAGATACCCTAGTTGGACATTTTATCAAGTACTTGGCGGTGCATACTGCTAGTATAAAACCACGCAATTCGAGAGTGAAATCATGCAATTCAAGAGTGAAATCATGCAAAAAATACATTGTCTAAACTTAACCTTCTTTTGAGTCAATTTCATCATAAGGGAAGCAATGGAGGAGAACCCATTCACAAACCTTCTATAATAACCAGCTAGGCCCAAGAAGCTCCTAATATCCAATGGGGTTAATCTTGCAACACCCTCAAGCAATATACATCAAAATCCCTCATCAAATCTTATATTAGATCACAGATTTATAGCTCAAAACATGCTAAAACAATTATACTTTCATAAACCCCAAATAACTGTGCAGTGAAATTTATAATTATCAAGACTCATAAGTAAATCAATATTTAAATGATGTAATTTAAGTAAAAAAGAAGCTTAGGCACCATGGATGGAAGGACCCAATAGTTCAACACCAGATACCTTAGCATTGGAGATGAAATTGATGAAGATTCGGGGTGGAGACTTGAAGCTTGAAAGAGAAAATCCGGTTGAGGGTTTTGGGACTTGAATCTTGAATGGAAAATTAGTCTAAGAGTTTGAGTGAGTATTGGAGAATATTTAGGATGATATGAGTATGAAATAAGGCTAAGTATAGGTATTTTCACGCATGGAGGGACTTAGGCCAAGACTTTTAAGTCTTGGACCAAAATAAAACTGGCACCATTTTAAAGCAGATGTGCGTCTCGCTGATGACGCAGAGAAGTCATTGGAAATTACCACTTCTAAAATTTAAATTGTGAACCGTTCGCTTTAAAATTAGGGTGAGACTTTATTCCCCCTAATTGTGACAGCTTGAACAAGAATCTGAAGTCAGATTTTTGATATCGCACATGGATTTTGAGATATATAGAATTTAAAATTTTGGACATTCTGAGGTACACTTTTGGGAACCTTTTGGGGTCGTTTCAATATCTCCCCCTTGGTAACATTCGTACCCGAATGTAAAAGAGACGTACAAGACTAGAGTGATCATAACCAAATCAACCCCAACAAGAACGCAACATTATATTTCCAACACCATTTTCAAAATATCAACATAAGGGTAAAATCATCATGAATTTACCAACTTAAACATGAATGCATATGAATGATATAGGGGCTGAAATACAAGGCTTGGAATCATAGAAAAAAGAATTGATGTGTTATCATAAGCTTGAATACAATGAAAGAAATACAGATATTACTTTTCCATACCCGCACTGGCTCCCCGAGAACCACATATGAATAGACAACTCTTCCGAAGGGCTTTGATGAACCCTACATCATTATCAATCAATCTTCTGTCATATTCACACAACTTCTCCACCAGACCTCCTCATAAGTCAACTCTTCCATCACAACACCCATAACCTCAAGGAGTTCTATAGCACTAGAGTCACCAACACATCCCCTCAACCTAGAAGCATGTAAAACTGGATGAACCATGACCATAGGCAACTCCTATCTAAATGCAACCTTACCAATTTCCTCTATACTCTAAATGGACGCACAACCATAACTTATTGTCAACCTTCACCACACCTATTCCACTTGTTGCCATGAACTACCATCTCCCCCTTGGGAGACAACCTCTACTCTAACCTCTCTTTGCCCAAAACTTCCAACCCTAATAAGACGAAATTGAGGCCTTGCTTAATCTAGACCTTTCCAACCCAAGAAGATTTAGAACCAACAATAATAGTACACCACTATGCTCAACTTCCTCCAATGCTAGGCTACCTATAACACTAACCATAATATTAGCCTTACTGGGAAAATAATGCACATCCATATCATGACCCTTAAAAAATTCTAGCCACTTTCTTGTTATTCTTCATTCATACCTATCATATTTAGCAAACAACCTCCTCTCATCCAAGACTTGGACACTACCCCCAAAAGGATTCACAAGCTCTAATTAAATCCATACTTCAACACTAAAGGCCACCACAAGCATAACAAGGTAGGGACTAAAGACCCTATTCATGAAACCCATAAACATAGCCAATGCATAATTCAACCAAGCAACTCTACCAATACTAATAATGCTCTCTTGGGGACAAAGCTAAAACCAAAGATCAATCTTAGTGAAGCGACAAACCCATTGTAGTTGACCAAATACACCGGTCATCCTCAACCATTATATTATAAGCTTACGCGTTCTACACTCATTGGAACATACTATGGAAGTAGCCCAAACTATCCCAAGACCTCCAACACATCAAGCTAAGTTCAACGAAGATCACAAGGCAAGACTTCTATGCAATAAGAACATGGGCAACCCTTAGAGATCAATTGAACCATAAGGCAAGAATGGACCTACATCGTTTTCTACCACTTGACACCCTCCCACTCAAGACGGGTTCACTGGGAGTCAAAATCTAACCCTATGGGCCCTACCATCTATGAAGACATATCATGTATGCAACTATCCCATCCTAAGTATAACATCAAAACCACCACACCAACTCCAACAAGTCACAAGACAAAACCTAATACAAAAGACACATCATGCATGCAACTATCCCATCCTAAGTATAACATCAAAACCACCACACCAACTCCAACAAGTCACAAGACAAAACCTAATACAATATGAACACGGGTCAACAATTATGGACTTTCTAGCCATCAAAAGAATAAAGAAAGAAACAATGGCACACCGACCTCAATAATGCATACATATTAAAGTTAAGGAAACTTCAATATACCGGTAGCAACATTAGGCACATCATCTACTTTTTGCATCCTTTGAAGAGCATAGAACCGATTATGTCTTAGAGCATCTCCTTGATTAACCTCACCACCTCTGCCCTTTTTGCGCCTAAGAGGATATCTATTATCTTATAACCCTCTTCTCCACAACTATAACAAGCATTAATCTTCCTCAAGAATGCCCACCATGGTGCTTTCCACACCTTGGACACTTAGGATTAGTTCTTCCTTCATAGCCATCTTGCTCCCTTGAGTTGCTCGCCCCATCAATAGCCATCCTATTATTTGAAGCACCGCCAAACTCTAGATCTTGGGAGCCACCATCAAATTGAGCCCTCTTGGCCTTATGCCCCTTCTCTTCCTCAATTTCTCGTCCTCTATTTGCTCAACATAGGTTTTTAATCGAGATAAGTCCATGTCACTAATTAGTACGGCAGATCGACATTCTTCACTTACCAAGTCGAAGATGCCTATCACAAACTTATTCATCCTAGATCTAGGATCGGTGACCAAATGAGGAGCATACTTTGAAAGTTGATTAAACTTGAAGGCATACTTCCTCACACTCATAGCACCTTATTTCAAGTTTGAGAACTCTAGCAACTTAGCTTTTCTAAGCTCAAGAGGGAAAAATCTATTAAGGAAAGCCCATTTGATCTCCTCCCAAAGCACCACATAATCGTTTCCCTGCTTCCCCTTCTATTGATCATACCATATTTGGGCTACCTCTTTGAGTTGGTATGCTGCCAACTCCACCATTTCATATGGCCCAATACCCATGATATTCAAGATTTTGTAGACGTCATCAATAAACTCTTGTGGATCTTCATCCACCTTTGACCCATAGAACACCGGAGGATTTATCCTCATAAAGTCTCTTACACTCGCTCCCGGGGTAGTAGCATGAGGGGGTTGGGCCCCTTGATTTACTTGGCTGGCCACAACTTAGGCAAGCATAGTGAGAGCATCTTGGAGCTCACCACTGGTAGGTTGCTCCTCGAGAATTTGAGCCCTTCTTTCTTGAGTGTTTGGCATAATCTAGCATGGGAAAGAGTAATTGTTGGGGGGAAACACACTACAACTCTATATGACGACGTAGAACATGAAGAAGGGAACTTTTCCTAAAATGTCTCATAGAATCCTACTCATAGTTGTGGTGTACAACAAAACCATGAATAAGACTCTAATCGATATGGTGTGTTGGACTCTAAGGATCTATCAACCTAGTGCTCTGATACCATCTTTCTCACGACCCAACCCAAGGGCCTAGACGTGACTGGCGAATGGGTAACCCAAAGGAATCCCAAATAAGCCTAAATACATATCATCACATATCTTTGGTCGCAGAAGCAAGATAAAATGACATAAGAAACATAAATAAGGGAAATTGGGACACAGGGAGAGAGCATAATATTTAAATAGCTTGGATATCATAAGTGAGTAAAAGCTCAAGCATAATACATATTTTGTCCAACAACACCTCTAACATAGAACTTAGCGGGGTCGAAGACAACCAGCCGGCCTCACCCTCAAACTCAAGTATACCCAAAAAGGAAAGATAGTATTAAATACATAGCATACGAATATAGTTATTTCCCTCGGACATGAGGACTCACCAATTACCTTTATTGGATATCACTAGCCACTGGAGGATGATGACCAAATGGAGCTCCAGTTCCTATATGGTAACATTATGTAGGCATATAGTATGTGCTAGTATATTTGAATGTACTAAGTATATGGTATGCAATGCAACAAGAGTTAGACATCATCGGCAAAATGCATAAACATAGATAATAGATAGCAACTATCAATATGACAAGTATGAATGATGCTTGAAGTAAAATATGCTAGTGAATCATATGCTTATATAGAATTAGAGCTTGCATAAGAATAGACCATCATCATAGGCCAAGTGAGCTACTTCCTAACTCCAAGGTACATCATTCCTTGAATGGTAATTGAGGCTTAATACCCCCTCAACAAGGCAACTGAGGCTTGACACCCGCTCGTTAGGGTGATTGAGGCTTGGTACCCCCTCAACAAGGCAATCGAGCCTTGGTATCCCATCAATAAGGTTTTTGAGACTTGGCACCCTCTCAATAAGGCGATTGAGGCTTGGCACCCCCTCAACAAGTTGATTGACTTGCAACATCATAGATACTTTTCATGAATTCAACACATATATAACATACTTTCATCATCACAAGGTCATCATATACCTACATTTGCTCTTATCATTATACATCATACGCATACCATTTATTAAAAATCATGCCATCATCATTTCCTCATCATATAATCATCATAAAACTATCCAACTCATAAAACATGCATTGGACCTTCAATTCCTCAAGAAACCCTAACATTTTATCAAACACTAGGCGGATCTATAGTCTTAGTGTAAAAATATGTTATTTAAGAATGAAATTATACAAGAAAATCCATTGTAAAACCATCAATCAACATCTTGCAACGCCTTAAAGCAATATACATCAAATCCCTTCATCAAATATTACATTATATCCAAGATTTATAGCTCAAAACATATAAAACAATCATACTCTCATAAACCCCAAATCACTATGCAGTGAAATTTATAATAATCAAGACCCAAAAGTAAATTAATATTTAAATCATGTAATTTAAGTAAAAAGGGAGCTTAGGCACCATGGGTGGAAGGACCCAATGTTCAACACCATATACCTTAGATTTAGAGATGAACTTGATGATGATTGGGGTGGAGACTTGAAGCTTGAAAGAGAACCTTGAAATCTGGATGAGGGTTTTGGGACTTGAATCTTGAGAGGAAAATTAGTCTAAGTGTTTGAGTGAGTATTAGGGAATTTTAGGGATGATATGAGGGTAAAATAAGGCTAATTATAGGCATTTTTATGCATGGGGGGACTTAGGCCCAAAAGTTTTAAGTCTTGTATCAAAATAAAAACTATAACCATTTTAAAGAAGGTATGGGTCGCGCTGATGATGCAGAGAAGTCACTGGAAATCACCACTTTGAAAATTGAAATTGTGAATTGTTCGCTCTAAAAACGGGGTTAGACGTTCTCCCCCTAATTTTGACCACCTGAACAAGAATATTAAGTCAAATTTTTGATATCATACATGGAACTTGAGATATATAAAATTTACAATTATGGACATTCTGAGGCACACTTTCAGACACTTTTTGAGGTGGTTTCAATCATCAACCAACCAAGGGGTTTGTACCTTAAAAATTTAGCTTAGTATTTTCTACACATATGATATCCTATATGAGTATGAGTTACTTAAGCATGTTTTACTTTTGCATTGAGCATACATACCATATTGTTATATTATGCCGATTGCCTATTCTTATGCATTTGACTATGATGCCTAATTCTTGTTTCATTGCATCCTACATACTTAATACATTCAAACATACTAACACATACTCTATGCCTACATGATATCACCATATAGGAACCAGTGCCCAAGTTGATCATCCTCCTCATCCATGTGGCTAGTTGAGTACTACTCAAGCAAGTTGGTGAGTCCTCCACTTTGGGTACCTTAGTCTATGTTGCTCTTATTATGTATTGAGATATTCTTCTTTATGTTCTATTTTGACTATGAGGGTGAGCCCGATTGCTTTGTCTTAGCCCTTGCTTTTATTTATGTATTGGATGTGTTTGTTGTACATGTTATGTATCTATGCTAACAACCTTGATTCTGTTGTTCTTGATGTCTATGACATGAAAGTGCTTTCCCTTAGCCCCGATTATCCTACTTTATTATCTCTTGGTGCTTGTTTTATTGCTTCCGCCACCAAAGATGTGTAATGATGTTCTGGGAGGCTTGCTGGGGTCCCTTCGGGTTCCCCTTGCACCATGTCACATATAGGCCCTAGGCTTAGGTCATGATAGGACCTAGCTCTATCGTATGACTTAGATCATGAAGAAGTGAAATATTTCCTAAAATGCCTCATAGTCTCCCATTCATAGTTGTGACGCACTTCACATCCATGAATAAGATTCATAGCCATGAATAAGACTAATTGATGTAGTGTGTTGGATTTTGAGAACTATTGACAACCTAGTGCTCTGATAGCAAGTTCGTCATGACTAAAGCCTAGGGCATAGACGTGACACGGCGAATGAGAAGTCCGGAGACAACCCAAACAAGCCTTTTGTTCATAACATACACACATCCTTAGTTGTGGAAGTAAAAGTAAACGACAATCACAAGAGATTTAATTAAATAGGGAAGCAGGAGTAAGGGAAATGTTTGAATATAATCAAGACATAAAGACTCAAACTCATAGCATAATTACACCATAATATCCAACATACACCTCTAACTTGGAATGGAGCAAGGCCAAGACACTTTTCGGGCTCACCGACATAATATCTAGTATTTGAGGACTCACCAAAGCTTGTCTTTGAAGAATCTCACTAGCCACGGGGAGGATGATCAAGAGGAGCTCTAGATCCTACATGGTGATATCATGTAGGCATAAAGTATGCATTAATACGTTTGAATGTACTAAGTATGCGGGATGCAATGCAACAAGACATAAGCCATCATGGTCAAAATGCATAATCATATGCAACAGATAAGTATAATCTCAATATGGTATGCATGATCAATGCTTGAAGTAAAACATGATTGTAAAACATTCAACTTGCATAGAACATAATACATGTGTAGGATAAGATCCTAACCGGCATGAATAAGACCAAGCGAGCTATAACTTAGAATGTCGATGATTACCCCTCATCGGTAAAGAGGTGGTCTAGTTTCCAAGGTAAACTATACTTCACCTTACGAGAACATGGCCCATTTCATATAAAGTAACCCTGCTTACGGGAACATGACCCATTTCGAAAAGGATTTCATGATAAAGTACACAAAATGGATCCACTAGTATAGCAAGGGTAAAAATATAATCCTATATTGGTACATAGTTTGAGGAATAGAGTATGGACCTTCGAAGATAGTCCATGCTGACATCAAATCCATTGGTGCTAAGTCTAATCTCACGGAATACTTGAATAATCATATTTTAATAACTTGAAATAAACATGGAGATATGACATGAATAGCTCCTAAACATGTTGACATCTAATGGTGAGCCTAACTTGAAACATGAGAGTAATAATAATAATACATGAACCCTTACTTTAACATGAATGGCTCACAAGAGGTAAAATCTTAAAAATAGGGTTTACTTAATACTTGTGTCATGACCCAACCCCATAGGCCGTGACTAGTGCCTAGATGGGCACCCGAATATAATAAAAAATCCGAGTTCCAAATAGATGGTTTGTGCCAACACAATTATAAGACATTCTCTTGTTAGATCAAACATGCCTACGAATTATTCAGAAAAGTTTTAACAAAATTTCTTGTATTTTACAGAAATTTTGGCAGAATTTCCTTTATTTTACTGACTATCCCAAAATGACCTGCATACCAAAAAATGCCAACAGAATCCAAAGAGAGCCAACAGAATATCAAACATATATATACGGGCCGATAAGGCCTCGAGGGCGGGTAAAACCACCATCAGACACATCAAGAAGGTCTAATCAAACAAACTAGGCACAACCCACACATATATGTATCCAGAGACCTCTAAGCAGACCGACAGAATGATAAGATAGTACAGGACCCCGTCGTACCCCTGAATATATATACATGGTGCAATGAACGAAAATATACATATTTATACCAAAAGTTGGCTCCGGAGTAGGGGAATACTTCAATAGCAGAAAGTTATCCTAAACTGGTGGATCAATAAACTGCTCGTCAATACCTGCGGGCATGAAATGCAGCCCTCGAAGAAAGGGGGTCAATACAAAATACGTACTGAATATGTAAAGCAGAATGTATGCATACCTGCGGGCATGAAACGCAGCCCCCGAAGAGAGAGGATCAGTACAAGATACGTACTGAATATATAAAGCAGAATGTGCAGAGTATAAATCAGGGAAATAATCCAAAACAGAAGTATAGGAGTCAAATGCATATCCAAAACATAAAAAAATATTTATTTTCAAAGTACCGAATTATGCATAACGCACAAGAACAATGGCAACCTCCAAAACTCATGCCATACCACAGTGTAACTCCAGAAGGATCAAATCTCTGAAACATTCATCCTAGAATGTTAAATCGGCCTTACAAGTCATAGAAACAGTTTAGGAGGAGTTTCCCTTCGACTATCACAACAATGCACACAATGCACAAATATTCACTTATCAATCTAAGAGGAGCCCGGCCCTTGGGCAAGCCAGCTCGCTGAACACAGTGTAAGACCAAAATATGTATATCATAATACGCACGATAATAATCAGTCCGGGAACAGGTGAACAATAGCATAATAGGCATGAGCAGAGTAGTGAGTAATCATATGCATAAAATCATTATAATAAGTTCAAAAGATAAATAAAATATTCATATTCAAAATCAAAATAAGATTCATTCCAAATTCTTTCAAATGTACCAGAATCACATAAAACGGTGTCGCAGGTCCCACAGCTAATGAAAACTCGAACTGGCCCAACTTAGGTGGAACATGTTTATCCTATACCAGAAAAACTACTACGAAGCATTTTAAAATGGTTTTCAAGGTAATCCGGGCTTCCTATCAAAAGTTACGGACATTTATAGTTTTTAAAACCAACAAAGCATAAATTCTTTCAAAATTACTCAAATTATGCATATTCTTGCAATTTGCAATTTCCAAGGACATAGGAGTCTAGATTTTGACCAAATATCATAAGGATGCCGAAGAACTAATACAAATCACACATAAGCCCGGGTTGCAAGAATAGTGTTCTTTCGAAATTCATATCATAGTCCACGTTAAACTAAACCATGCCAACAAAAAAGGGTGCTTAACAAACCTCAAACATCCTCCAAAACAATCCAAATGCAAACCAAATCCAACTTATGCCTCAGTATGCCCAACGTCTACAAACAATTCATAACATCGCCAAACAATTAGCTAAAGGCTTCTTGGGCGCTAAATTCCAAATTTGCCCTTAATTCTACAAAAAATTTTAGTAGCATTTCCCCTTAAAAATAGGCTACCCCGAGAATCCAACTCGGCTCAAATCAACAACAACAACAACCACCCAACAATCATCAAGAATCAATTCAAATGCCATTATAACAACAATAACACTAAGTATCATCATTTAATCACACTTATAAAAACTGGACAACATACCCACATATATATATATAGATGGTTTTCATATGTTCCTTCACACTACAATGGTCATATCATACTAATTAAGTACCAATTAATAGTTCCAACACATCATAACACTATATATACATACATATACCAAATCCAGCCCCAATCCCATCATGAACATGTAAATGGTTTCCAAATTCTTGCTTCACCCTATAATGACCATATTACACTTAACTAAACATCAATTCATAAATTTCAACACAATACACACTACACCACATATACCCACACCACACGGCTTCAACCCTCAACACACCTAGTTCACTTAAAACATTAAACTTTCATGATTTTCCTTGATTTCAATATACTACAATATACATACAACCTTTATAACACATAAAACAAGATAAATTCTTACCTTATCACTTCAACCCCTCAATTGAGCTAGGGTTCCAATCATGAGGAAAGAAATGATTTTCTTGCTCCAACAACTCCTTCAAGCTACTAAGAAGACCTAAAATAGAAGAATTATACCATAAAAATGACTTTGGAAAGAAGAAAAGGAAAATTCAATATTTTTCCCTGTGCAAACCTGAGAGCTTTTCTTTGGTTCATCAAGGTTTTCTTGTTTTTTGGCTAATTATTTCTAAGTGTTAAAATAAAGTCAAGATATAGAGACATATATATATATATAAAGGCAATTGTTATTCCAAGCCCATGGTCCACCCCACACATATGTACCAATGAGAATTTAACACAAAGTTTAGGTAGGCATCAATTAAGTCTTCAAGACCCCAAATTCCAAAAATTCTACTTTGGTCCCCAAACTTTTCCTAATCGATCCAATTAAGGACATACGGGGTCTAACATCCTTCCCCCCTTAGAACATTCATCCTAGAATGTTAAACCGGCCTTACAAGTCATAGAAACAATTTAGGAGGAGTTTCCCTTCGAACTATCACACAACATATGCACACAATGCACAAATATTCACTTATCAAGCAACAAAGTTCAGTGAAGAATTGAATTACCTATAGACACCAAAAACAAGTGAGGATACTTCTTCTTCATCTGCTCTTCTGCTTCCCAAGTCATTTTCCCTTTGTTATTGTTTAGCCACAACACCTTAACCGAAGCCACATCCTTATTTCGCAACCTATAGCACACAATAGATCTTCAACTGAAGGAGACCAGATACAACTTCATAAAATAGTTCTTCTATAACCTGAATATCATCCACAGGAAAGATCCTGGAAGGATCACCAACACATTTATGCAGCATAGAAATATGAAATACAGGGTGCACCGCTTCCAAATCAGCTGACAAATCTAACTTGTAGGCAGCCCTGCCTATTTTACAGATAATCTGATACAAGCCAATATACCTTGGGTTGAGCTTTACTTTATTACCAAACCTCATAACACCTTTCATAGGTGATACCTTTAGGAATACCCAATCTCCAATCTGAAACTCTAAGTGTCGACGGTGATTATTTGCATAAGATTTTTGTCGACTCTGAGCCGCTAATAACCACTCCTGAATGAGTTTCACCTTATCTATAGCCTACTGGATCACATCTAGGCCAATTAACTCAGTCTTTCTAACATCAAACTAGCCAATCGGCGACCTACATTTCCTACCATACAGTGCTTCATACGGTGCCATCTGAAAATTGGAATCGTAGCTATTATTGTAAGCAAATTCAATCAATGGCAAATGATTATCCCAGCTACCTCAAAAATTAATAACATAGGCCCGCAATATATCCTCCAATGTCTGAATAGTGCACTCGGCCTGCCTATCAGACTGAGGGTGTGAAATGTCCATAATACCTAGCTTAGAAGACAAATATTCATGCTGAACTTTAGAGAGTCCTTTTGTTAGGATGTTTGTAGGTTGTCCTAGAGATAGAAAATACTTTATGGCCATGCCCGACTTTTTCTCTAATAAAATGGTAGTCTATTTCAATATGTTTGGTCCTCTCATGGTATACAATATTGGTAGCAATCTGTATAGCTGCTTTGCTATCACCATATATTTCTACTGGTTTGTTATTTTCAAGTCCAAATTCCTCCGGTAACCCCCTTTAACCAAATAATTTCAGATAGAGTAGTTGCCATAATTCTATACTCAAGATTCTACAGAACTCCTCTTTGACTTCCAAATAATAAGAGAGTTTTCTAGTTTAATAAGATAGTCTGTCACTAATTTTTTGGACATAGGACAAGATGCCCAGTCAGCATCACAGTATGCTGACATTATTAGATATCGTTAGCTTGATAATAACACTCATTTTCCTAATTGTTGTTTTAGATATTTCACAATCCTTAAGGCAGTATCCATATATGTTTGTTTGGGTTCTTGTAAAAACTGACTAAGATTTTAAACACTGTAAGCTATCTCTAGACTTGTTATAATAAGATACAATAATTTCCTGATTAACCTTTCATAAGAGCCCTGATCTGTAGGAGGATCATTAGTACTATCAATCCCTAGGTGTTGATCATACTGTTTTGTTGTGAGCTTTATGTTGATATTTACAGGTGTTATAGCAGGTTTAACATTAGACAATCCTATTTCTGAAATGAGCTCTAGTATGTACTTCCTTTGATGCATCAATATACCTTTTTTTTTAACCTTGTAAATTATATTCCTAAGAAGTATTTTAACTCTCCCAAGTCATTTAAAGACTTGATATAGTATTTCTTTGGCCTCTTTATCAGCTCCAAGTTACTTCCTGTGATGAGCATATCATCCACAAACATGAATAATGCAGTTAATTCTTTACTGGTCTTCCTAGTGAATAATGGGTGATCAAATTGGCTTTGTTGAAACTTAGCCTTCACTAGTGTTTCTGTTAGTTTAGCATTCCTTTACCTTTTGCTTTCTTGAGACCATACAAAGATTTCCTTAGCCTATATACATTATTTTTGCCCTAGCTATGAAATCCTTCTGGCAGTTCCATGTGAATTTCATCACGAAGGTCTCCCTCTAAGAAAGCATTGTGTACATCCATTTGATGTACATGCCATTGGTGTATTGAGGATAATATCAACACTGTGCTTGGTATTTTCATTTTGACAATAGGAGACAATGTTTCTCGATCGTCAATTCCTTCTATTTGACTATATCCTTTAGCAACAATCTTGCCTTAAACCTTTCCACCTCAACTGATACCTTATATTTGATCTTAAATATCCATCTACATCCTACAGGTATTTTTCCTTCGGGTAAATTGACCACTTCCCAGGTATTATTGTTGTTCAAGGCATCTATCTCAAATTGCATTACTTCAATCCATTTAGGGTCCATACTGGCTTCTTGATAGTTTGCTGGTTCTATTTCAGCAGAGAAGGCAGATAGGTATGCCTGATACTTAGATAATAGATTAGCATAAGTTACAAACTTAGTTAGCGCCAGAGAAGGCAGATAGGTATGCCTGATACTTGGATGATAGATTAGCATAAGTTACAAACTTGGATAGCGCATACAGTGTATCTTGATGAATGTTGAGAGACACAAAATCATTCATCCAAATAGGAGGATTCTTTCCTCTAGATGATCTTCTTAATGGTATAGTACTAGTTGTACTATCTTGATTAGCTGAAGAAGTAGCAGTTCCTCTAGATATGTCTTGTGTAGACTAACATCGACCTTGACTAATAGAAGAAGAATCCATTCCATTATAGAGAGAAAACTTATCTATACCTGACTTAAAAATCATAGAAGAGATAGTTCAGGTTATAGGAAAGATGACTTCCTTTTGGTGAGATTTTTGAGAGAATGGAAAAAAAATCTTCCCTGAACTCAACATCTCTACTAACAAATATCTTTTTTTATGTCAAACAAGATATAGCCTTTTTGAGTGGCAAAATAGCACAATGACACTGACATCTTGACCTTCACTGCAACTTATCTGACTCCTGCAAATTTTATTTTTTTGCAAATGTTACACACCTTATGACTCTTAAATGACTGATCATAGGTTTCTTATCATATAGTTTCTCATAAAAGGAGATGCATCATGCAGTATTGTATTAGGCAGCCTATTTATCAAGTATACTGCTGTCTGAACATATATGCACCAAAATTTATAGGAATTCTCCCTAGAAACCTAATAGTTCTATTAACTTCCAAGTATATGTCTGTGCTTCCTTTCGAGCAATTCCTTCTGCTGAGGAGTATAGGCACAACTGGTTTGATGTATAACTCCTAAGAACCGTAACACATTTGTACATGCTGAACTCATGAACTCTATACCATTATCAGTTCTCAATACTTCAATTGCTTTACCAAAGTGAGTATTACCATGGGCAATAAACTGTTTAAAATCACACAAACATCAGACTTTAGCTTTAGCAAAAATACCCATGTCATTCTTGTGAAGTCATCCACGACTCTTTAGAAATACTTATTCCCATAAAATGTAGGGACATTGTATGGTCCACATATATCCATATGACCTAAATCAAATACAGACATAGTAATAATACTACTGTTTTGAAAAGGAGGTCTATTTTATTTTGCACATGAACATACTATACATTTCTTTAGTTTTTCAGATATAACTCCTATACTGGAATCTAGAACCTTGTTTAGAGTAGTAGTGGCTACATGCCCAAGTCTTCCATGCCAGAGTGATATATTTTACTTGTCTTGACAAGAGCTTTGTCAGATGATGTTGCTAAAGCTATTCTCCCATGATACTGATGTTCATGATTCATGGATCCTGAAACAGGCAGAAACTAGGGAAGAACCTAACTGAGCAGTGTAACTCTCTTGTCACTTTAGACACTGACATGAGATTAGATTGAAAAATTGAGGTAGATGTAACACATTCTTAATATTACTTCTAGTAGATAAAGTACTTGAACCAATATGTGTAATCACAACAAATTCACCATTGCGTAAAAATACTTTTCTAGAATGTTCTATTTTTGTGACAGTGGTAGGATCTAATATATATTGATCACCTACTATGTGATTGGTAGCACCAGTATCTCTTATCCATTCTTTAGGACTTGTAGAGGCGAGAAAGGCTGTATTGATATCTGTAGCAGCAGCTGATAAAGCAGTATTAGTTTTATTCTACAAAAGGTTGATAATTTGCTCATACTGGTCCTTGGTAAATGGATAAGCTCCCCCTTGCATATTTTGTTCAGTATTGGCCAGACTCATATCATTCTAAATTTGTTTACCTTTCTGACCATGTTGACTCTGCCCAATACAGTGATCACCACTGTCTTGTTCCAAACTATCACATATTACATTGTATACTGCTCCTATCTGTGGGCCTGTCCTGCCACCAGATGGGTCAAAACTGAACTGCCTCTCGCATTTCCCCAATCTCTGCACCATGCTGAGAGGCTGGAGGTTCTGGCACTCAAACCTCAGGAGCTATCGGGGTAGCTAAACTGGCTGTTGAGGTGCAATGTTTGGCTCCGTTTGAGCACGAGCCCTAGTAGTTCCCCGACCTCAATGGGCTTCGCCTACCGCTGTAGGCCTGCCCCTCTGAGCAGCTGGTGTCTTTGTCGGAGGCATAATTAAAACCCAAGTATCTGACGGACCCCATCTACTGCTGCAGGCCTGCCCCTCCGGGTAGCTAGTGACTTTCTCGGAGGCATCACTGAAACCCAAGCAGTCTGTAAAAAAAAGGGTTATCCTAATAACACCGCTCTAACGCACGATCTAAGAGCAAAACAATGAGTAACATCCTAAATGACCTGTAGCCTCCTGTTTATAGATGTGGTGCATAACACACCGATAAACAAAACTCTACTAGACATGGTCTGTGGGCACTCTAAGAATGAACTGCTCTGATACTACTTCTGTCACGTCCCAACCTCGTAGGCCATGACTAGTGCCTAGATGGGCACCCAAACATAATCAAAAATTTGAGTTCCAAACAAATGGTTTGTGCCAACACAATTATCAAACTTATTCTCTTGTCAGCACAGCCATACCTATGAATTATTCAAAAAAAATTAATAGAATTTCATATATTTTACAGAAATTTTGGCAGAGTTTCCTCAATTTTAATGACTATCCCAAAATGACCTGCATACCAGAAAATGCCAAAAGAATCCAGACAGAGCCAATAGAATATCAAACATATATATACGGGCAGACAAGGCCTCCAGAGCGGGTAAAATCGCCATCAAACATATCAAGCAAGTCTAATCAAACAAACTAGACACAACCCACACATATATGTATCCACAGACCTCTAAGCAGACCGACAGAATCATAAGACCGGACAAGACCCCGCAGCACCCCTGAATAGATATACATGGTGCAATGAACAAAAACATACATATTTATACCAAAAGTTAGATCCGGAGTAGGGGAGCACTTCAACAGCAGAAAGGTTTCCTAAACTGATAGATTAGCAAACTGCTCGTCAATACCTACAGGCATGAAACACAGCCCCCAAAGAAAAAGGGGTCAGTACAAAATACATACTAAATATGTAAAGCAGAATGTACAGAATATAAATCAGGGAAATAATCCAAAACAGAAGTATAGGAGTCAAATGCATATCCAAAACATAAAAAAATATTTATTTTCAAAATACCAAACTATGCATAACACACAGGAACGATGGCGACCTCCGAAACTTCCGCCATACCACAGCGTAACTCTAGAAGGTTCAACTCTCCAAAATCTCCATCACATATACCACAAAGAGGCATAAAGCCATACATATCAGAAGCCCAGCACCTTATAACCCCAATCTAAGTGGAGCCCGGCCCTTGGACAAGCCGACCCGCCGAACACAGCGTAACACCAGAATATATATATCATAATGCACATGATAACAACCGGCCCAGGAACCGATGAACAATAGTATAATAGGCTCGAGTAGAGTAGTGTGTAATCATATGCATAAAATCATTGTCATAAGTTGAAAAGATAAATAAAATATTCATATTCAAAATCAAAATAAGATTTATTCCAAATTCTTTCAAATGTACCAGAATCACATAAAAGGGCATCGCGGGTCCCACGGTCGATGAAAACCTGAACTGGCCCAACTTAGGAGGAACATGTTTATCCTAGACCATGCAAACTACTATGAAGCATTTTAAAACGGTTTTCAAGACAATCCGGGCTTCCTATCAAAAGTTACGGATATTTATAGCTTTTAAAACCAACAAAGCATAAGTTCTTTAAAAATTACTCAAATTTTCTATATTCTTGCAATTCACAATTTCCAAGGACATAGGAGTCTAGATTTTGACCAAATATCATAAGGATACTGAGGAACTAATACAAATCACACATAAGCCCGGGTTGCAAGAATAGTATTCTTTTGAGATTCATATCATAGTCTACGTTAAACTAAACCATGCTAATAGAAATGGGTGCTTTACATACCTCAAACACTTCTCAAACAATCCAAATGCAAACCAACTCCAACTTATGCCTCGGGATGCCCAACGTCTACCAACAATTCATAACAACGCCAAACAATTAGCTAAAAGCTTCTTGGGCGCTAAATTCCAAATTTGCCTTTGATTCTACAAAAAATTTCGATAGCATTTCCCCTTAAAATAGGCTACCCCGAGAATCAAACATGGCTCAAATCAACAACAACAACAACGACCACCCAACAACATCAAGAATTAATTCCAATGCCATTATAACAACAATAACACTAAGTATCATCATTTAATCACACTTATAAAAACTGGACAACATACCCACATATATATTTAGATGGTTTTCATCTGTTCCTTCATACCACAATGGTCATATCATGCTAATTAAGTACCAATTAATAGATCCAACACATCATAACACTATATATACATACATATACCAAATCCGGCCCCAATCCCATCTTGAACATGTAAATGGTTTCCAAATTCTTGCTTCACCCTATAATGACCATATTACACTTAACATCAATTCATAAATTCCAACACAATACACACTATACCACACATACCCACACCACACGGCCTCACCCCTCAACACACCCAATTCACTTCTAACATTAAACTTTCATGATTTTCCTTCATTTCAACACACTACAACATACATACAACCTCCATAACACATAAAACAAGACAAATTCTTACCCTATCACTTCAACCCCTCAATTAAGCTAGGGTTCCAATCGTGAAGAAAGAAAAGATTTCTTGCTCCAACAACTTCTTCAAGCTTCTAAGAAGACCCAAAATAGAAGATTAATGCCATCAAAATGATTTTGGAAAGAAGAAAAGGAAATTTCATTTTTTCCCCTTGCAAACCCGAGAGCTCTTCTTTGGTTCTTCAAGGTTTTCTTATTTTGTGGCTAATTGTTTCTAAGTGTTAAAATAAAGTCAAGATAAGGGACAACATATATATATAAAGGCAATTTTTATTCCAAGCCCATGGTCCACCCACACATATGTACCAATGAGAATTTAACACAAAGTTTAGGTATGCATCAATTAAGTCTTCAAGACCCGAAGTTCCAAAAATACCACTTTGGTCCCCAAACTTTTCCTAATCAATCCAATTAAGGACATACGGGGTCTAACAACTTGCATAATCATAGATAATTTCATGAATTCATGACATACTTGAAAGTACATAGTCATCATAAAGTCACTTAACTTGTAAAACATGTTAATAACTTGAGAATTGTTTACTTGACATTTTATCAAACACTTGGTGGGCACATATGGTTACATGTTCAAATGATCTAAAATGCAAGAGTATAGATCATGAAATAGTGAAATCAATTCATCTTAAACTTATGTAAATTAGCCCACCAACATCATGGTAAAACCCTATCATGGGTAACTTGTAAATCATATCAAAACTTTACAATAGTT
>DF357790.1:37927-51986 GCA_000787875.1 Solanum virginianum
GTTATTTCAAACATAACCCTTAATCTTATATTTCTCTCAACAAACTCAAGTCCCAAACCCTCACCTTAAGCAAGGTTTTCCTTCAAGCTTCAAGTCTCCATCTCCAATCTTCACCAAGTTCATCTCTAAAGGTCAACGTCTCAACCATTAGGGTGATAGGTGCTATCATCACTAACCTTGATGAGGAGTTTGTACCTCGTACACTAGGGTGATGGGTGCTATCATCACTAACCTTGATAAGGGGTTTGCACCTCACACACTAGGGTGATGGGTGATATCATCACCAATATACCAAAGGGTTTGTACTTTGAAAATCTAGCTTGGTCTCTTCTACACATATGATATTCTATATGAGCATGAATTACTTAAGCATGTTTTACTTATGCATTAATCATACATATCATATTCTTATAGTATGCTTATTGCCTATTGCTATGCATTTTGATTATGATGCTTAGCCCTTTTTTGCATTGCATCATACCTACTTAGTACTTTAATCATACATGTCATATTGTTATAAGTATGTCTATTGCCTATTGTTATGCATTTTGGTTATGATGCTCAATTCTTGTTTACATTGCATCCTATATACTTAGTATATTCAAATGTGCTAACGCATACTCTATGCCTACATGATGTCACCATGTAGGAACCGGTGCCCTACCAAGATATACTTGTTTCCATATGAGCTAACAAAAGGACCCATGAAATCAATTCCCCAAATATCGAATAACTCAATCACCAAGATAGAGCCCAAGCTGATCATCCTCCTCCTCCATGTGGCTAGTTCGGTGCTATTCAAGCTAGTTGGTGAGTCCTCCACTCCGAGGACCTTAGCCTATGATTCTCCTATTATGTATTGAGACATTCTTCTTTATTGTCTATTTTGACCATGAGGATAAGCCCGGTTACTTTGTCTTGGCCCCCGTTCTTATCTATGTATAGAGGTGTTTGTTGGACATGTTATGTATCTATGCTAAGAGCCTTGACTCTATTGTTCTTGATGTCTATGATACGAGCTTGTCTTTTCTCTCTTGATTATGATGTTGTACAAGCTTTCCCCCTAGTCTCGTTGCCCCTATTCTTATTCTTTTATGTTGTATCTATTGCTTCCGCGACCAAGGATGTGTAATGATGTTCTAAGATGCTTGCTTGGGGTCCCTTTGGGTTCCCCTTGCATCGTGTCACATCTAGACCCTATGCTTGGATCGTGATATCTTTCCACACGAACTTCTCGAACTAAATTGAGGTGTATCATGTGTGCACAAAATGATAGTACTTAAGCATCCCAAAAATGCTAGGAGAAACTTATTTTGTCCAAATAAGCCATAAACAATAAATAATTTGAGGAGTATAAAATTATTTTTATATATTTGCTAATATTTATATATTTTACGTATTGTTTTAACCTTTAAGTATTAGGTTATAAAATTAAGAGCAAAAAAAAAAAACATGACAGTATTGGAACTATAACTTTATCTATATTGTAATGTATTCTAACATGAAATGATTATTTTACGGATATATGTGATATACTCCTCCCGTTTCAATTTTTGTCTTGTTTATACATTGTACAAAATTTTAACAAGTAAAAAAGATTTTTGTACTTTGTAATCTTAACCTAAAAATATGTAAAATATATCAAAATAATATTTTAACCTCAATTTCACATTTGCACATTCAGTAACAATAATATTCTCGATTAAGAAAAATCATCAAAGTCTTGACAAAGCAATCGACGCAAATGAAAAAATACACCAACAATATCATTTGTAGGTACTATTTCGAGTACGATATGATGTGTTATACTTTTTTAATGTATAAAATTAAAAAGTAACAAAAAAGCATTATCTAATAAAATCTTAATTCTTCATCTTCGTAAGTTCAAATTACCCGTAATCATCTTGATATTGGCAAATAAGTATATGAATCCAAATTAATCATTCACAATAATAAAAAAATTTATTCTTTTTTATAAAATTATTTACTTAAAACTTTATTTTAGGAATATTAATATTATTATAAAAATCTATTTACTACCCAGCATGATATACGCAAAACTAATTTTCTTAAAAGACTAATAACTAATAGTCAGGTAGAGATTCATCAATAACAAAATTTTCTTTCCACAAATATTCAGTTCAAAAGAATTAATGATACAGAAACTATATTGTACACCCACCTCGAGGAGAAAAGAGAAACTACAAAAGGAAGACGAGAAAAAGTAACAAATTGAATTGAATTGAAATTACTAAAATAAAAGCAACAAAGAGAGGGGAGGTAAAAAAAACGAAGCGTATAAACAGAACTACCTACGTAAACAAAGTGACAACATCCCGACGATATCCACGAACTATCAAGAGCCTGGGTACATTCTCAACCAACAGGTCCATGTATTCCATGTAGAAAAAAGCTGGATGATTGGCAGGAGGAGGAGGAAGACTTACAAACACAACTGCAGCCATCCTCGAGTATTTCAGAATTGTCGAATTCAGCTTCAAAGTGGTATACAGGAATTTCTCAACTTGCTGCTCATTGACAACCACTGGCTTTCCATCAGCCATCAGAGGAGTCTTTTCCCTCTCCGCTCTCTCTTTCATTTCTCCCAGATAACTAGCTATTCTTCCCTGAGCAGCACTGAATGCTTCAATAGATTCTTGCTGCTCCCCCTGGCCTTCCCATGACTTCATGGAAATGACAATTACCTCAGCTTGCATCCGGAGGTCATAAAGAAATTTTTTTACATCAGCCTTGAGTCCCTCTGCATCAGAATCTTCCTCAGCAATGCAGAATACCTGAATCTTACACCCCTCAAAGCTATCTTTTGTGAGAAGCAGTTGAGATAGCAACAGCATAAGACCACCATCTCTGACTATCCAGTACAAATCAATGGTTCCATACTGTCTTTGATACTCATTAGGCCATTCATCCAGACCCTTCACAATAACTACTGCCTTGTTTGCAACAATGCAGTCGTTTATTATTCCAACAAAAGTAGCTGGAATTTCAGTCAAATTTTCACGCCGCCATATCTCAGGGTACCGCATAACAATAATGTTTGGCTTGAGATTCCCAAGACCCATAGTCTGAACAATGCCTCTAAAGCCTTCTGACATGTTGGGAGCAACAACTATTTCTGCTACACCTTCACATTGCTTGTAGTCAATATACGTACTTAGCTGCTTGCAAGCTGCCTTGGCATCCTCAGCACGTTCATGGTAGTCTCCATCTATAATAGAAATAAAGATAGACATTCCCCTGCCTTTTTTCTTCATACAGTTAGCAAAGTCCGCTAGCTTAGGATGACAAGGTACATTTTCTGGAAGCTTGCCCCATGGACGGCAAAATATGAGGGGGATAGGGTACCAGTTTTTGGGATGTACCTGACTTGCTGCATATATAATTGGATGTTAAATGTGTATCATTCTGGATGTCTACAGGCAGTGTAAGTTCACAATAATAACCCTTTCTTGAGAAAATTGAAGATATTGCCAAGAATAAAAGATGCAGTTCTTCAGTTTCTGTTATTTGCAATAAATAAGATAGAGCATTTTGCAGCATATTTAAGTTAAGATGCATTTCTCAGTACTATAATGTTTTCCAGGATACGGAAGAACATGGAATAGAACATAGAAGCCTTTGGATTGATATTAATATGCAATCTGTTTGACCAAAATGACAGTTTAATGGTCTTCAACTATATGATGCTTAATGAATAGGAAAAAAAATATAAGGTGCTATTTTCCTTCAGTGCACTAAATTATTATTACATCACTAATGCTTATACTGCAATAAATAAGTGAATTACCCTTCACATTTCATTACACTGTCCTTTGCAGTAATAGATAATATCTACACTAGTTATAGACAACTTGCTAAAAGTTAATTCAAGTAGATTCACTAAAAAAATTGAAAGTTCTTTTGAGTTTGAAATGATTACACAAAAATAAATTCATGGAATACATTTCACTTCCAATATTCCCTGGTTGTAAAATGGTAAACATATGAGACTCAAAACTACTGCTAACAAGCAAGGAGGTTCAAGTAGTCTCTAGTAAACCAAAGTCATCGCTTAATAGCTATTTTCCTTCAATTTCTTCTTTACGGATAACAAAATTGAAGATCAAGTTACAAACTATTTCATGATGCCAAAAACGATGACCCAAAATCCTACTAGGAGCGAACAAATAACCAAATTCAACTTGTTAATTTGAGCAAAAAATTAATCGGAATGCACCACTAATTAGCTAAATAGAATTTACACTACCTTCAAGCAGTTCAGCTAACTTTAGGAAATATTGAGAAATAAATGCTCTAATCACCTCACCAAAAAAAAAAAAAAATTGGTCATCCACATTTGGAAAAGAATAGAAGCCAGAAT
This sequence comes from Solanum virginianum, assembly GCA_000787875.1. Classification (NCBI taxonomy): domain Eukaryota; kingdom Viridiplantae; phylum Streptophyta; class Magnoliopsida; order Solanales; family Solanaceae; genus Solanum; species Solanum virginianum. Next base: position 42,309 of record DF357790.1, read on the forward strand.
ATAACTCACAACTTTAGCAGTTCAACTCTCTATGCTCTCTCTTTGTTTTCTTATCCAAAACTCCACATTTGGAAAAGAATAGAAGCCAGAATATAACTCACAAATTTAGCAGTTCAACTCTATGTTTTTTCTTTGTTTTCTTATCCAAAAAACTTTTAGGGGTATTTTTAGACCAATAGGTGGATGAATGGTATTTGTGAACCACTTACCATATGGAAAGCGAAAGCCTAAAAGTCATAAGATTATCTTATCCGGTTTTTAAAATGAGAATGAGTCGTAGATTAAGGTCTTTAAGGACTTAAAGAAACGAATTAGATTATTAGGGGCGGGTTTGGATCTACGACATGTGTAGGTTCAGTTTTAAAATTATAAATAATATATGTGGAAAATTATAATATGCCATGTGGAAAACTGAAATTGCAAAAAGCCATAAGATTTAGGGTGTAAGTTTGAGGGGTAATCTAGAGCCAAAAATATAGGCTAGACTATATTTAGACCAATAGGTGGTTGGGGGTTATTTCTGAACCATTTCCCATACTGAAGGGATTATTTTGGCCCATTTCAATTTTGATAATAGCCCTATTTTTTGGAGAAAATGTTTTCCTCTATGAAATCATTTTTTTAGGTTCCTTGATGAAATCATTTTCCCATGTTTGATTATTTTGAATTGTTTGAAAATGTTATCTCCAAAGAAAAGATTTTCCCCAAAAAGAGCAATTTTCTTGATAAAGACATTCTCCATGTTTGGTACCTGCCATCTCCAAGAAAAGAAAATCACCAAAAAGATATATTTCTTGAAATTGTTACATTTGGTTATCTTGACTGTTGAAAATGTCATCTCCAAAGAAGATATTTTTCCATCAAAAGAAAAAAAATGACTTTCAATGCTTACAGGAATGGGGAAAAAATGTTATAGGAAGGCATGATTTTTCCTTTTTAAATGTCACACCTCTTATTTCACACCTCCAATTGGAGTCAGAACGGATAAATGTGTCAAAAACATATTCAAGTCCTTAGTGAGGCTGAAAACTTGTTGAGCGTCTCACCTTGCTTGATGTGCACTACAGTGTCATCATCAAGGTTTTGGTTGACATCCAGATGTTTTTCAGTGTCATCAAGATGTTTTTAATGTTGAGAGGAGGCAAAAAATCAACTCTTATTTATTCCTTGTATTATAAGGTTACTAATATCTTAAACCAATTGCTGTCGTCTTTGGTTAGGGTCAAATGGGTAATGTCTAAAGATACAAAGGACCTTTCGTTATGTTGGAACAATGCAGCCAAGAAAACATCAGATAGAAAAAGTGGTGAAATGTGTCCTAGCTTGCATATGGTGGAGTGTGGACCGTACACGAGTGTCATATGTTTTGATAACACTAATACAGAAAATCAAAATGAAGTGTTTTTTGTCTTTCATACAGTAATGTAAAGAAAATTATGTAAGAGGGTGCAGAAAACTTTTTTGAAGCCTTATAATAGAAGGCCTTTTACAATTGTAAATATTGATACCAGCATACATATTGATAGCCCCATGGGCAAACAAAGCTATAGAAGTCCTAAGAAGACTGTAGTCAAGGTCTCAAGATGAGGAGATGCAAGCCAAGGTTATTCAGCTTCAACCGAAAATCAAAAAAAATGTTTAGTGTGGAAAATGAGCCAAAGAATTATGGGTGAGGAGTAGACAGTGCTTTCCTGAGGTTTCACTACTTATTATTTCCATAAAAGCAGAATTTCGAATCTCATGGTGTTTGTGAGAGAGATACAGGCGGGCCTTATATAAAGGGGTATTACTGTAACTCTCTGGACACAATATTATTATCAATTTCACCGAGAGTTCTTTTCTTTATACCTTTGTCTATTGGTAACTTGCAATTTATCGCACAATATTAAAAGAAAGATTCTTCTGACAGATGAGTTAATTCTTTACTTGATATCTATGGTTCTTACTAGACTAATTGGAAAGGTAATTAATCTTATATACTAAATATTGTCTTTAATTACTCGACTAGGAGTTTAGACCACTTTCATCTAAGTTCTTTTTAATTACTCGACTAGGAGTTTAGACCACTTTCATCTAAGTTCTTTAATTGATTATGCTAGTAAACATGATTAGCCCTAATCCACTAATTAGGTCTACCATAACCAACTGGGCTTCTTAGTAATTACTTTTTGAGATTTGGGGATTTATTTCACCTATTTTTTATTTTGTCTCTGATCTTTTTATTTTTGCTTCCCCATTATTTTCTTATTTTTCTTTAAAGTAGAGTTTAATCACATATGTTACCTTCCTAAAAAGCATATATTTCAACTAAACTTACATTGTCGTCACCAAGTAATTTATACTATCTCAAATGCATGAAAATCCTTAAAAATGTAGATTGAACGTTTTGTCCTTCATTAAGTATCTTATAATAGACAAAATTGGCATCTAATATTTTTCTCAAATAATTATCATTTAATCACTATTATCCTAACATTTAGGAATCCCACAAGTGAGGTCTGGGGAGGGTAGGATGTACGCAGACCTTACCACTACCAAAGTAGAGAGGCTGTTTCCGAGGAACCCTCACCTCAAAACCCATGCGTAGAACGAACTATTAAATTTTGAAATTAATAAAGTTACAACTATTAAATCTTTACTTATTTGTAAGATGTAAAAGCTTTTAATAGTTAGTACTTTAAAGTTGACTAAAATTTTGCCACTTATCTTTGCTTATTTGACCATATAAAAAGTCCTAACATTTGAAAAGACGCATGTTGCAGATATAAAGATGTTGAGATGGATGTGTGGGCATATTAGGAATGATAAAATTAGGAATGAGATTATCGAGAAGGTTAATATGTTGCTCAGACTCTTCAAAAATGTCAATAGGTGTGTGTTAGATTCTATAAAAATAGTGTATGTTTGGAGAATCTGACACGAGTGCACGCTGCAGCATCGAAAGTGAAGTCCACGCAACTTAGTCGGTGGCAAACAAGATGAGAGAAACGAGATTGAGATGGTTTGGACATGTGAAGAGGAGGTGTGCTGATGCTCCAGTGAGAAGGTACAAAAGGTTGGCAGTAGGGGTACCCAAAGGGTAGAGATAGGCCAAAAAAATATTGGAAGAGGTGATTAGACACAAAATAGCACAACTTCATATTACCAAGGACATGACTTTAGATAGGACGGAGGGAACGTTGTGTAACAGGGCAAAAGATTTGTAGGGGTAGAGTGTTGTATTGTCTTGCGAGGTTTAGACTTGTTAGTGCATGTCATAGAACTAGTTGTACCCCTGTAGTCCTTGGCATATGTTGTTTATTGTGTTTGAGTATCTCACTATTTTGTTCTGATTGTTTCTCTCTTGTACACAGTACACTATTTTTCTTATTAATTGTTATGTTTTTTTCATTGTTTTCATGTTACTTTACTTGGGTTTGATGTATCTAAGTCGAGGGTCTTTCAAAATAAAAATAGTCTCTTTACCTCCACAAGGTAGTGGCAAGTTTGCAATATAATCTACCATCCCCAGACCAAACTTAGTGGGATTTCACTGGTAAGTTGTTGTAATACATAAAAAAAAATACAAACTATTTTTTTGAAAATGGTAATTTTTCTATTATCCATAAAATAGTACATAGGTTGTACTGAAAACCATATTTACATGAGAAACTCTAAGAACACTGACCTATCCCTGTATTAAGTCTAAGAAATCAATGATAGAGACAGTATCATTACAGTACATCTGATTACACCATAAACATAGAGTCAAAATGCAATTCAGTTTGACTTGTTGCATACTACTCTCCCTATTCTCAAGAACGCTAAGGTTCCTCTCCTGCCATATTGTCCACCAAATAGTGGCAGGGACGATTGTCCTGACTTCTTCCCAACTTTATAGAGTCTCTGAAATTCTACAAGGCATGAACCAGGAGATGTTTTTGAGTCTCAAGAACAAATTCCATAACTGGCCAGTGATTTCACATTGGATGAACAAATGATTGATAGTTTTTGCAGTTTTCCCACAAAAAAAAACATCTAAAGCAGAGTGGGATTCCCCTCTTTCATTAATTTTCCTGTGTCAATACTGCTTCCTTAGCCAGTAACTACACAAAGCAAGCTACTTTATAGGGGATCTTGGCTTTCCATATAGGTTTCCAGGGCCATTTGATTAACTGCAAATTTTGATGGTTCGATTTCCTGTATGCTGCACCTACTTTAAAATTCCCTTTACAATTTCCCAACCACTGCAATTTGTCCTGTCCTGTTTCCAGACCACTGAACTGGCCAATGCTTCTAAAAGATTCTACTACTCTCAGAATTTCCCAGTCATTGAGGCGTCTTCTAAATACAAAATTTCACCCTTGAGGAGTCCATAAGCCGGCTATAGTACTTTCTTGTTGAAGAACTAAACTGTGGATGTGAGGGAAAAGTATCTCCAAGTTTCCTTCTGCATGCCAATCATCCTTCCAAAATTTAGTTTTTATGTCATCTACAACTTTGTTTGGATTAAATTCATTCCAAAAGTACTCTAATGGATTTCCATAAGATAGCATATATATTTTCCACTCGTTGTTTGTTAACACCATAAGGGGTGGTAACCTCCTTTGTCATCAAACTATCACACTCTTTATATTTTGACTTTATGACTGAGCCCCAAAATTTTTGATTCATCATTTGAGTATTTCCAAAGCCACTTCATCCTCAAAGCTTTGTTCTGGTCTTTCATGCTCTTGATCCCTAAACCCCCAACTCTCTTTTCAGTGATTACGGTTTTCCATTTGACCAAGTGATACCCCATCCATCTCCTGTTCCTATGCCATAAAAATTTTCTCCAGATGTTATCCCACCTATTGATGATTCCTATTGGGACGGGAAATAATGACATCATATATGTTGGAAGTGCATCAACCACAAAGATAATTAGAGCCACTCCTCGCCCTAGTGAAAGGTACTGAGACTCCCACCTTGCTAGCCTCTTCTCACACTTTTCAATCACCTCATTCCAGATTTTCATGGACTTGGATTTTTCCCCCAAAGGCATAACCCAAGTATGTGATAGGGAGGCACCAACTTCACCAACGAGTATTGACTTCAAAATTTGCATGTTTGGTACTTCATTTATTGGATACAAGAAGTTTTTCCTCCAATTGACATGTAGTCTTCATTAGCATCACAAATGATCAGGGTGTCATCTGCATACTGCAGATGAGTGATCTCAAGACTTTCCCTTCTAGCTCTAGAAACTTCAAAATCTCTCAGCCACCCTTGACTGCTAGCGTTCTTGATTATATTGTTGAGTCCCTCCGTGACTAGTATGAAAAGGAAGGATACCCCTCTGTGATCTAAATTATCTTGTTGATGAGCTATTTACCAATACTGAGAAGTTCACAGAAGATACACAAAACTTAATCCATTGTTTCCATTTGTAACCAAAACCCATCTTCTCTAGCATGCCCATAAGAAAATCCCAATTGACATGATCATATGCTTTCTCAATGTCTGATTTGTATAGAATTCCTGATTTGTTTTTATACTAACCTGGAATCTATGAGGATTGCATCCATTATCTATCTCACTTTAATAAAAGCTAATTGTCGTGAATCAACAAGCTTGGACATCACTTTTTTCAAACTTACGATAAGCACTTTTGAGAAGATCTTATACATACTACCTATCAAACTAATAGGTCTAAAGTCCCTCAATTTGCACCTTTTTTCTTTAGGATCAAGGCTATGAAGGTAGAATTCAACTTGTTCATGGGAACTCTGGAAAGCCTCCTTTATGTCACCTTTCACCACCTCCCAACATTTGATGTAAAACCCCATAGTAAAGCCATCCGATCCTGGTGCTTTATCAATTGCACACTGCTTTAAGCACCTCAAGACTTCTTCCTCATCAAAGCTTCTTTCAAGAACCTCCATTTCCTCCTTGTCAACCTTAGGCAGTTCAAAAAATTGCTGGCAGGTCTCCACCACACCTCCTCTGTATAAAGTTTCTGATAAAACTCCACTAGTTTCCCTTGGATTATTTTTGGTTCTTGGATGATGTTTCCCTGGACTAGCAGTTGGTCTGCGTTGTTGTACCTCTTGTGTGCATTAGCCATCTTATGGAAGAACTCGGTGTTCTTACCCCCTTTAGCCAAATTGATCTTGATCTTTGCCTCCAGTCGATCTCATTTTTTATCAAACCCTCAAAGTTCAGAAGTAAACTTGCCTTTTCTGCTGCCTCATCCTCTGTTAGACCTCTATTAGTAGTAATATTTACCATAGCAGCCAGCTTTTCCAGTATAGATTTTCTGTGTTGGCCAAGATTTCCTTGCTCAATTCTGCTCAACTCCTTCAATTTGTGTTTCAAGGCTTTTAATTTGGATGCAAGGACATAATCAAGTCTCCCAGTATAATCAAAAGCGTACCACCATATCCTAACTCTGTCAATGAAGCCTTCAGTCCCTAACCACTAGTTCTCAAACTTAAAATAGCTCTTGCTCTTCTTCCAGGAACCACCTTGGAGTGTTATTGGGGAGTGATCTGACAATATTCTCTGGATAGTATACTGTTTCAGGTTGCTAAAAGCATCATCCCATTCTTGAGATACCAGGACCCTATCAATTCTTAAAGCGATCAGGTGGTTATCCCCTTTGAACCAGGTGAACTTTGCATTTTCCAGTTGAAGATCAACAAGATTTAGGTCCTCGATCAAATCAGAGAACTCCCTCATCCCTATTGTTCTCCTATTACAACTCCTCCTTTCTGAAACATATCTAGCCACATTGAAATCACCACAAACTGCCCATGGACCTAAAATTGGGCGTCTTTCCACATAGCAATTTGGAGCACATACTCCAGTAATATGACATGAGAAATCCTGCACTTGTGATTCAAACTTACAGGTAAGGGTATAGGTCCCTATCTCTAAAACTTCCCCTTTCCATATTCGACTATCCCAAAGCATCATTATCCCTCCTCTTGTCCCACTACATGTTGATCCATCTGCCACACCAAATTTGCATTACTAGCCCAGTGAGATCCCCCTCTAGTTTGGTTTCTTGCAGACAAATGATGTCAGCTTTCCAATCCCCCATAATGTTCTTGACAAGCCTCCGTTTGTCCCTACTATTCAAACCCCTCACACTCCATGATACAACTTTAAACTGCATCAAGAAATAGTGAGGAAGTTCCTCCCCTTTTCTCTACTCCCCCCACTTTTGAACTTCACATCAAAAGCTACTAAACTTTTTAATTCTTTAGAGCCTTTGAACCTTGTCTTCTTACATACAGCTACAACATCCTGGTGTCTGGCTTGTCTAGAACTGTCCACCCGCAGTAACAATTCCATAGCTTCCTCTTCATGACCTTGGAAATCAGCCCCCAACAATTTCCCCAGTTTAATCAAATTCTGTTTCACCCAAGCAGAAACTTCTCTCTTTTTCTGTGATTAACAACTGTTGTCGCTGCGTGCATAGTGGCACTGCTACATCAACTTCCCATTCTTCAATAGAAGCTAATGTTCTCTAGTCTACAACATTGAATACCTCTTTTTCTTCCCTCCCAATCATCACCTCCCCACTTGGAACTAGCGCCTCTGATTCTACCATATATAGCACAGCCACGTCACCCAAAATACCACTCGAATTTGTTGTTGTTACCTCCTTTGCATTTTTCTGTTCTTGAGTTGTCTTTGGGCAGCACTTTGCTTCTTTATCTTCAACGATCCAATCATCTACTGGATTGGGCTGGGTGGAATTGGATATGCTATTAAAAATAAATAGGCTTGCTGGGTCCAACCCATTATACTCTTCATTTAATTGTTCTGGCCTTGACCCAAGGCCCATAACAGATTCCTTCATAAAAGAGATCACATGGTTCTGACATGAAACAGGGGGTACCACTACAGCTGTCAACTTTCCAGTCCCCACATGGGTATGTGTACTAGGATCCCTAGTAATACGGGATTTATGTACAGGAGTACAGATGTTACTCCTTATTACATGTTGGTCCATAACATAACTTGATTTCAAACTATTATCTTCTCCGGTGAGATTCAAAACTTTTTACGGCAAGATTTCATACCTTGCTTTGCTTTCAACCCATATTGGAAAATGGTATCTGATACCACCACGCGAAATCGAGACCTCTTTCGGAATATTTGTACCATTGTTTGCAACCAGAATTCTTGCCCACTTCATATGGTTCTTCAACTCTGTCTCCTCTTCTGTTGCCACCCAACCACCACAGAGTTGCCCTATTTCTACAAACACTTGCTGTGACCACAGATGTAGGGGAATCCCTATGATTTTTATCCAAGTTTTTCGGACTTCCATGGAGTTCAGAACGCATCCTAGAACTGGGCTCCACCATTCTAGGTTGAAACTTAGGTTTCTCCATTTCCACTGACCTTGAAGAGTTTGTTCCGCCATGAATTTATTGGGAAATTCAAAAAGGAACATGTCACCATATAGCTCGTAAATATTGACTCCAAAGGCCTTCTTCCATTCAGAAGATGACCACCTTCTGATTTGTCACCATATAGCTCCTAAATATTGACTCCAAAGGCCTTCTTCCATTCAGAAGATGACCACCTTCTGATTTCAGACAGAGAGGGCTTCTCTTTGATGTCCTTCTCCAGATGCCCTACAAGACATCTACCCAAAAGCCCATCCTCTTGCTTGTCCGATGAGCTTGTCTCCTCTGTCTCCTTGTGGTTTGTTGATAGCCATTTACTGTCCCTCACTGCCTTTGAGTAGGAGTATCTGGAGTTTACAAGTCTTGGTAAATTCGTTGGTACAGACCTTTGGGGGCATTTAATGAAATTTTCCATCTTAAATGCTAAATCGCACCATCCAGCATTCAAGACTGGTTCTGGAACAATGATAATAGATCTACCCCCAGCATTAATAGCTACAATGCTCATATATCTCCCGTATTCATTATGCTTCCTAGTGCAGAAGTATTCCTCTTTTCTGTCAGTATATTTCCATCTCCTTGTGACTTTCTTCTGATCAGTGATAGCTTCACTTAGCAGAAAACAAATCCATTCCATCGCCTTGCCGCTATCTGTAGTTCTCCTCATCATTCTTCGACTTCTTTCCACCCACTCATTCCAAATAGAACCTTCATCATTCCATTTGGTGATATCAAAAGACTTGAACCAGCATTAAAATAAATCCTATTTCCCCCCATGGCTTGACTAAGAAAGAGAGTAGAAAAGAAAGGATAATCACATGAGGCAATTACTGGAGGCAATAGGTGGATGAAAAGAATTCCCGGTGGAAGAGCGTCGGAGGAGAGAGGGATCTTTCTACTAGGAGGAAGGGAAGAGAACTGCCTCGAGAAATGTGCCAGAGAGCATTTTGGACATTTATTGTTAGGAATTTTCTTTTAATTTTGTGGGATATGATTTTTAGACCTTCCATTGTTGGGAAATGGATTGCACCGATTTCAATGGATAATTGGAGATATTATTAGCATCTATGGAACTTTGCTGCAAGTTTCCAATCTAAAGGTCAGGCCTACTATATATTCGATTGTCTAATTGTGATATATATTAGTAGCTCTTATCCAGATGCATACGATACAATGCAATCTTTCCCTTTAAATGACTTTTGTCCTTATAACTATTTTTTCCTATTTGCTTTTTATTCTCAGCTCATATAATTTTATTTGCAAATTCCTATTTTTTTCCTTTGCAAAAGATTGA
>DF357790.1:52026-87842 GCA_000787875.1 Solanum virginianum
CATGTTTTTGGGCTATGAATCTATTTTTTTCCTTTGCAAAAGATTGAAATATATGTGTGCATTTATAAGATGGATGCAACAGAAGGGTCAACACTAACTTTCTAATTGAATATAGTAAGAATCCTTTGAAAGTGAAATATCTAGAAATCTTGAATTGCATTTTCTCTTTAATTTCCACAATTTCTTAAAAACTTACTCAATTACTCTATTTATTTGATATCTTACAGTAAGGTGAAGGAAATAAAATGAAGAATCATATTACTTTTGTAGGAGTTTAATTGGTTTAGCTATGGCTATTAAATTTGTTTGGCTTTTGTAGATCCCGAAAAGATTCTCATTCCTTGGGTAGTTAAAAAAAATCACTATTTCCCTTTGTAATTACAGTAAAAAGGAAAAAAAATCATATGGTCACTTAACTATGAACGTTTCACTCAATATAATTAATCAACTATGAATTTTTAATCCAAAAGGCATTCATGAGTTTTTTTTCCCTTAAAAGTTACTCAACTATATTTTTAACCTAAAAATATGACAATTTGAATGCTTCAAGGCCAGCTTGATAAAAGTTTCTGCTGTAATTAAGTTGTATCAGTCCAATATTATACAACAAGGGGCACACTAGAAGAACTATTACAAGTTAGTTTTGTACATTTGAGAGCCTTTGAGATGAGTTTGTTGGTGCCACATGTTTGATATCTGCTATATATATATATATGGCTAGAAATGATATAACTACAACGTTAATTACTAATAAAATTTTGAAACAAGTCATGTACATTTTAAAAATTGATACTATATTCTGCATTAAATTGCTGATTCCATATCACGCAAATACAATCTTATGTGTTTTTCTTTAGTTATGCTGCAGCAGAATCTAATTATAAGAATAGTGATGCTATGTCAAAATGGAAAAAGTGCAGTAAATAAAAGAATTATAATTTTTTTTTTCCTATTTAAATTCATTTTTTACAATGTAGAGACTAAGATAGAAGTGTTCATATATAATTGGATAGAGGTTTGAGCAGAAAGGAAGAGGAATTTTTCTAACTGTTAGAATTATGAAGGAACTTACCTGCAACGCAAGCAAGATTTTCTGTTTCCTCATGTTTACTTCAAAGGAAAGTAAATGTGTCTCCAAGCAATCAGACGAGTGCTTAAGTAGCAGCTTCAGGTACTTTGTAGCCTCTGCCAGAGGATCTTCAATCTGAAGTTCTCTCATTGAGAAGATTTTACTCGATCAAAATATGCAAATATTGAATAGCCTCAAAAAAATAAAGTTCCTTTTCTCCCATTTTATTGGACACACTTTTTCTTTTGGGGTGGGGAGGGTTGGGTGAATAGACTCCAAATGTTTGACATGACCTCAGATATAAAATGTTGAAAATTCAAAATTTCATGAACTAAATTCCCATCTGAAGTACAAATTCAAATGGTGATGGAGATATCCCTTGGCACACTAGACTCGATACAAAATCAATTCCAGTGTCTTCTAGCATCACTAGGGCCACAAAGTACTACTTCTAGTAGCCAAATTGTGCATATATCATACAGGAGATTATGAAATCCAAATTCATCATACCAACAAGATGCGACAGAATGCCAGACAAAATAATACCTGCACCAGCTTTTCACCATATGGATCAGGATCCACAGGCTTCACCTGGCGCTTCCCTGATTTTGCAACACTAGTGGAACTTGATTCCTCACTTTTAACTTCTGCATCCTACAAGCACGCGAAAGACTAAGTTACTTCTTACTTCACGCTAAGACAGTTTTTCAAAAGCAAGACAGAAGCAACTTCAAGTACCTTCTTAGCTCGGGCCTCCGCTTTCCTCTGTTTTTGCCTTAATTTCTTTTTCTGAGAGGGAGGCAACTTAGACATCTCGTCATCTTCTTCAACTGCTGACTTTGGAGGACAATCATACAGCCTCAGGTAGCATCTGATTTACAAGCAAAAGAATGCCCAAGGAAACATAAAATCTTCAGTCACAGAAACATTCGGTAAGCTAGCCGATAATCCAGGACAAACATGGATATTAAGCAGAAATTTTTCAGTCATCAGATCAGCAAATGTCTTTCCTAAACAATACTTCACAGGATTCAACAGAGAATAGCAAACGAATAAGTAAAGGTTAATAACAGCAGAAAACATTTAGAATCCAAGGTTCCTGAAGGTCCCAAACATTTTAAGACTCTTGGCAAGTCAATAAATACCTGATAGCACCACATGCTGCTTTGCGAAAATAAGAATGTGAATGGAGCCGATCTTGATATTTCAGCATTTCAATATAGGTGCGTAGTGTCATTTTCCTTAAGCAATAAGAGTGAAAATCAAACTGGTCTTCTGTGATATCCGCATAATGTTTTTCCACAGCCAGAAATTTCTTTAAGGCCCGCCCAAGCTCACCTTGACGCAGATAACTTTCCCCAGATGCCAGTTCATACCTTTCCAAATCCATCAAAAAGTTGCAGCTAGAAGGATCCCAAACCCAAGCATCTAAGATAATGATCAAGCTCAGTGAAGAGACTTACCACATGCACTGCATATCGTAAAGATTGTTCAGTTGATCCCCTTCTTTTGTGAATAATAAAGCCGTCTTTTCAGCTAACGCCACCTTCAAAGATGTGCAGTGTAAGCCATAAAAAAAATCAAAAAACAGATGTAGGACAATTCATAGGTACTGAAAATAGCCAGCAAAGGTTAGAGATTTTATTAAGATCAAAGAAAACGGACAAAGTTTTTACCTGATCAGCCTGAAGCATACGCTTAACACATTCGCTGTTAACATAGCGATCTGCAAGATCCATACACCTGGCTTCATCAGCCAATGAAGCAGCAGCTGCCAAGTCACCACTATGCTTTAATATGCGGCTCTGTGTTGGAGAGAAGCGAAGACAAGTCACATACATTACAAAGTTATCATTGGACCAACCTAAATCAAGTTCATTCAGGGACAAAGATTCATGTCCTTAGAAATATGATCATAAATTTGAGAGGCACGAAAAGAGTACAAGATTCTTTGATAAGCTAGCAATAGATAGTGTGTGAATGTCTTGAGATGTCATGTCAAATGAGCAGGTACAAGAACTAATGTATTTTGATCAATGTAATGCTGCTGAAGTTTGATAACCAAAAAAGATGGACAATAAGGAAAAAAAATGCAAAAATGATAAAGAATCAATACACATATATCGGAAAGCATGTAATTTTAGAAAGACCTATATTGTTTGTTTAACATAGGTGGTGAAAGCTAGTAGTAGTCTGTATGGTTCAAATAAAAATCAATATCTCAACTACACCTCAATCCCCAACTAATTGGGCCCTGGTAAATGATCCTATATATCCCTTCTATGTCTGGACTCTGGACCCATTGACAAAAAAACAAAGTTATGATGCAAATTACAGATGATTTATTCTGACAAGCTCCAATAGCAGCCTTTACTTTCATCACATTTGAAAAATGGAAGTGCAGTTTCGCATTTGAGGGTAGCTGGGTGATGCCAAAGACTACTTTGGAGCTTATGAATAGTTAGCCAGAAGTTGGAAGCAGAGGTGAAAAAGGAAGAATGGTGAAAGCTCATCCCAACATGTATCTGGTGGTCCATATGGAAGGAAAGAAATACTAGGTGCTTTGAAGGACAGAAAATTACTCTTCAGAGGATTAAAACAAACTGTACTAGTCTAATTTTTTTATGCAAACAAGATTTGGTGGGGGAGGTGGTAGAAGCAGTTGATTTCTTAGAAGACTTGTAATCTGATTACCCTCAAGGGGGTGTGCCCATCACACTATGGTATGTAAGTTTTCAATTCATCATTTCCTGGATGATGAGTATTTTGTGAACACAAAGTTACCCTCATTTAAAAAAGAAACATCTTTCAGAAAAGTAACTTAAAAACCAACAGGGATATTGCCAAATATCAGAGTCAACAAACAAATGGTAAAGGCAAAAGGAAATGAAAGATTCACAAATATTCTGATATGGACAGATGAGCAAATATACCTTGACAGAGTACAAATCTATGACCGTAGGAGTATGTTCTATTGCCTCATCAATTTTTACAAGAGCAATGTCATACTTTCCACATCTGTCATAATGCTGCAGCAAGAAGGTTTTTCAGCAATTAGGAAGATGAAAGGAAACAGAGAAAAGGACATGAAAACCCTGAAAATTTATCAAAGACGTGAGCAAACCTGAGCTAAATAGAACAAAATCCACATAAGTGTTGAAGGGGGTTCTTTTCCCTCACTACAAATGGAACATAATGTTATATGTAGAAGTGTATATTCGAACATCAACATTTAAAAGTAAGAAAAGAAGAAAAACTGAATCAGAACCTGCATAAATCATAGCATCAAGGTAGGCACGGATTACACCTCATTCAAACAGACTGGCATCAGCTGATTAAACTTAAGAAAACAGCTTTGGTGCAGAATTTTTATGATTGTTTTTTAGAATGAAATATGTAGATAATCGTTGACCATGTGAATTACGTTGTCGGATGCAGAACCTCTATAAAGAAACAAGAAACTTTATCATGAGGATCACCTTGAGTGGGTTGAGTGAAGTTTAAAACAAACAAAATAACCTACATATGACTACATATATGGAAACATAAATATAATATCTCAGCCTCAAATAGCAAAATACAAATTTATTTGTAACAGAAGCTCTTTCAAATAAGAAAGTAACCTGAATGTACCCTGGTAATAGAAACCTACGATTAGTAATTGTCAAAATCTGAAGTAACCGCAAGAAGGTCGAGGTAGTCCAAGAAGAAAAGAAAATAAGATCTTATAACTGATTTAACATGATAAAGGGGGCAAAATAAATACTAAATCAGCTCATTGCAAAGGTTTGTTAAACTTTGGCAAGCGGTTTGTTAAGCCTAATTGTGAAAGTGACACAATAACTGTATCATGAATTAAAAGTAGACAGACTTCACTAACCTCTCAGGATATCCACCAGTGGTCTTAATTGAATTCTCTAACCTCAGAACCAATTCCCCCAGAATATTGACCTGTAACACATACGCAAATAATTACATACACCAAAAATATTCAGGAAGACAATAAACCCATAAAATCTGCCATGGTACATGAAGGAACATTTGAGCTAACCTTGTCAGGGTGATTGTACAGTGGATAAAGATCAGAAAACAAAGAAGGAACACCCTAGATATTCATCACCATGAAACATGTCAGCTTTAGCTCAAAAGGCTGAGTAAACCAGAAAGGATGTTGGCATGTAAGTACTTTTGTTAGAAGAGGTCGAATATAGTTATCAGCTGCTTCCCAGAACTTGCCATCTCTAAGAAAATCAAGTGGAATTCTCTGAAAGGGACAAGAAAAGAAAGATCAGTCTGGATACTTATCATATTTCCGCAAGATAGCAAAAGGGGTAAAAATGTGATAGATCAGTAATAAAATGTTTACATTTCAAGTCATTGAAGACAGTTGTACTTTTTGCATTTAAAAAGAATGAAAATTCAATTTGCCCCAAGGCTTAGTTTCCAATGGCAAAGGCTGAGGGACTTGTGACTTAGGTCACAGGTTTGAGCCCCTCCGCCATACTAAGCTTGTTATTTAAGTGGAGAAACATAGAGGGACATGCCCATTATCCCCGAGTTTTAAAGGCTGTGGTTGGTTCTAAGGATTGGCCCTTGACGGATTCTTTTTTTTTTTTGGGAAAAAAGAAAAGAATTAAGTCAACTCTATCAAAGATATAGCTTATACTAAAACCATAAGGAGGTCCAGAAAGACAACAGCACAAGGTAACTAAATCAGCCATCTAAATTACAGTACTTTGCTGAAGGCAGATAATCATGGCATTTCCTGAAAACAAAGAGACAGGATATGGGTAAGAAAGATAGCCACTACCCAACAATCATAGGCAACAGGACAATTCAAAAAATCATTGGGCAGAGCTACATAGCTATTATCCTGATAGTAGGCAAGCTAAAGCACACATTACCTTTACAGCAGATGATCTGTTATATTGCTGACAAAGTGACTTGTACAAAGCTTCAAGCCTATCAATTTCATCAGAAGTATACTGTCCATTTTCAGAATATAGTCCCAGACATCTTTGTAACCCTTCGTAGTATCTGAAAGTTAGAGAAAATATATATTACACATATACTTAGTACTTCAGCTTTAAACAAAAACTAGCTAGCATCTCCATCCACAATTAAGAAAAAAGACAAGACGACAAGAAAGGAACATGCATGTGATTAAGCAACAGCCAGGACAGAGGCAAGGCATTAGAAAGTAGAAGTAAATATATGGAGCATTAATCTGGATTCTAAAGGTTCAGGAAGGAAGGGAAGGAAGAGAAAGGAATGCAAAAAGTTAGCTTCTTTTCCTTCTGTTTTACGTTGCACTGCTAAAGGCACAGGTACCCAACACGGGCGCAGATCTAGGAGGTTGGATTCTTCACCAAAAAGTTTAGACTACCTTAGTCGCCACCCTTCCCCTCCTGTACAATGCATAAATATCCGACACGTGTTTGGCTTTTAACCCATATCTGATAATAATTCTACTGGTATATAAAAAGAAAGGATTAAATCAGTCCATTCATATGGATTCTTCTGAGAGGACGGTGGTGTTTTTAAACTGCTTAGGTGGCTTTCAATGGCAGAGGAGTTGATGTATGGAATTTAAGATGAATAGGTTGGATCCATGAAGATGGTCTATGCTAGTAGAGACATCGAAGGAAGCAGAAATGGTTAAGGATGTGAGAGTGTGACGGGATTGGGAATGACATGACACTAATGTTAAGTTCTGAAAAGATAGGTGGTTACTCAATTCCTTTTAAGGAATCTCACCCTACACTATTCTTAATAGCTACTGATCCAGAGACAGTAGTTGCAAGCAACAGAGAAGGCAACATCTGGGACAAACACTTCAGAAGGAATTTGCAAGACGGGGAATTTGGTGAGCTCTTTGCTTTATGCAATCTGCAGGAAGGATGCTCGGTAAAATCCCAGATAGTCTCAAATGGAATCACTCAAGCAAAGGAGATTAGACCGTCAAGGTAGTTTACAGAAGACTCAACAGTCAAAGTCCTCTAACTGACTACTGACCTTGGAAGCTCATCTGGAAGACTAAACTCCCCCAAAAAATCAAATGCTTCATCAGTGCAGCTCTTCTAAATGCCACTCTCACTCATTTCAGATAGTGAATAGATGCCTTGTGAGCCATCTCAAGGAAGAGACGATGAATCACTTGTTTTTACACTGCCTTGTGGCAGTAAAAATATGGTCCATGTATTTTGCAGTTTTTGACACTAGTTGGTCAACACCAGCTACCCTAAAAGATGCAGTTGAAAGTTGGAGCTCGTGGAAAGTGGATAAATCCATCAAGAAATTTGGCAAATGATACCAGCATGTATATTTGGTACATATAACTGGTGTATATTTGGTCCAACTTGTATCCTGCTGTTAATGCTGAACAAATTCAGGATTTTACTAACTCGCTTAATCTGGCTTAGATAGTTTGTATAGTTAGCTAGAGATTTTTTGTAAGCTCAATTGCCATATCTTGTAAATTTTGCATCTTCTTGATGCAGTTATTAATATCACTTGCTTTATCAAAAAAAAAAAAAAAAGAAGAGAAACAACAAATATTTTGATGGGACTTCAACTCCAGGTTTGAGCCCCTCCGCCATACTAAGCTTGTTATTTAAGTGGAGAAACATAGAGGGACATGCCCATTATCCCCGAGTTTTAAAGGCTGTGGTTGGTTCTAAGGATTGGCCCTTGACGGATTCTTTTTTTTTTTTGGGAAAAAAGAAAAGAATTAAGTCAAACCTTTCCCCTATAAATGAGGTTATTTGCCTTCTAGATTCCATTAGCTCCCGCTTAATGGCCTAATAGCCTTGAGTTTTCTGTTATAAATTTTAACTCCTAGATCTTATGTTTTTCGTAGCAACTGGAATTATCACCTATTTTACTTTGTGACTCTCTTGCATCTTCTTGATACCTTTTAATACAATCACTTCATCAAAGAAAGGATAAAAGAGTGCGGTGGCTTGGTTGTAAAGGGTTGTGAAGATTGGACATTGGAGCAGCAGTGGTGCTTATTGCATGAAGAATGGAGCAATGGGTCTTGTGTTATGTATTTGTTGAAGAAGATTGGAAATGGCTTTAGGAATGTGGTCCGGTGGTTGTACTGTTCTTGTTTAAATGTGAAATGGTAGAGAGTTAACATGGTTCTTATGCGTAAAAGGGGGTATGGTGGACATTCTTTTTTTTAGAATGGTAACTTTTTTATTTATATATTCTCAGGTATAACCTTTCGAATTATCTTAGATTGTCCAATCAGATATGCAGCCAACTTGGACATGTTTATAAATGAGAATATTTTTTACTTGATTAAAGAAACAACAACAATACCCAGTGGAATCCCACAAGTGGGGTCTAGGGAGCATAAAATGTATGCAGAGCTTACCACTACCTCACAGAGACAGAGAGGTTGTTTCCGGAAAACCCTCGTCTCAAAATCAAGCCCCATAAGTAGAAGATACTAGATATGGAAAGAAGAGGGAAAAGAAAAGAAGAAAAGGAAAATGACTAATAATGAAAAGGAAATGATAGTATGTAAATAAGATAAAAGTAACAAATATAAGACGGATAATGACAACATAGGATACAAAGACACGACTACTCCTACTAGCCTACTATATCACAAGGTCATACATCAACTTACCCCTACTAGCCTATTAGCCTTCTACTCTAATACGCGACCTCCACTTAAAAAGGACAAAAAGAAAAGGCAAACCAAACCCTCTGAAAGGAAATAAGCAAAGATAACATGACATGTACAAAGTAAGAAAACACAATTTTTCAGTCGTGCATTGAACAGCAGAAAACTACAACATACCCAGTGTTGTCTAACAAGGTGGGTATGGGAGGGTAGCATACACTCTACCCATTACTTTAAGTAGAGAGGTTGTTACCAAGAGACACTTGGGCCTTGGCTCAAAGAAAAAGGGTCAAAAGCAGTCCAAAAAAAGAAGTAACTGAAGTACAAAAAACAGAAGATAAAAACAAAATAGCAGCTAGTAATTGAACAAAAACTACAATAAAACAAAAACACTAATCTAGGTACAAGGAATCAACTGATAGTAACAGAAATCAAAGGAAACGAAATTAAGGAGCAATAGTACAACTAGCAATATGAATGGAGGGCAAGACAACGCACTACAATCTACCAACCTACTACCCTAATCCGTGTCCTCCACCCTCCTATCTAAGTTCATGTTCTCAATAAGCTGAACCAACATCATGTGTTGTCTAATCACCTCTTCCCAATATTTTTCAATCTACCACTCCTAAAATCATCTATAGCCAATCTCTCACACCTCCACACTAGGGCATCCGTCTCCCTTTTTCAAATGCCCGAACCATCTCAACCTAGTTTTTCGCATCTTGTCCTCCACTAAAGCCACTTTCACACCTTATCATGGATATCCTCATTACTAATTCTCTCTCTCCTAGCATATCCATACATCTGTTGCAACAACCTCATTTCCACAACTTTCATTTTTGATCTTCTAAATGTGAGTTTTCGTCTAGCCAACATTCCACCACATACAACAGAGTTGGTCTAATATCCACTTTGTAGAACTTGCCTTTTAAATTCTTGGTAACACCTTATCACATAAGACTCTGAATGTGAGCCTCCGCTTCATCCACCCAACACCAACACTGTGAGTGACATCCTTGCTAATCTCCTCATTTCCTTGGATAACAAACTCAATATACTTAAAAATTCCTCTCTCTGGATAACTTGGGTATCGAGTCTTACTTCCATGTTGATCTCACATATTATGTCAATCTCATGTATTACGTCACTAAACTTACACTCCAAGTATTCTATCTTGGTCCTACTCAACCTCAACTCTTTCGGCTCTAGGGTCTATCTCCAAACAACAGAAAACTATTCTGAAAATTTGTATCTGCTACTCACCAAAATTTACATAGGAGCACCACAATGAACATTGATGTATCACCAAGGAACAATTCTTTTGGACTACCTAGTAAGACCTACGTACAAACTACCTTCCCCTGACCCCACTTGTGGGATTGCACCAGGTATTTTGTTGATGATGATCTCTTTCTCTTTTTTTTTTTTGGTTGGGGGGTTACCAAGGAACGATCTTTGATATTTTGAGAAGGAATTACCAAGGAACTATCATTCATTTTTTGAGAAGGAATTACAAAGAAATGATTTAAATTTAATCCTAGTATAATATAAGAAATAGATAGCACGTATAGAAAATTATAGTTTAATTGTAAGAATGATGCTTATCATATAAAGGCATCATCAAAACGCCCCAGTAATTATTGACAAACGAATTGTGATAACAGTGCACCTGTAATTGTCCGGATTCATGGAGAGAAGCACTCTGAACAATCTTTCACCTTCTTCAAAGCGGTGAAGCTTCAAAAGAAGCGAGACCTCTTGTTCCTTGTAGCCCAATTTGTCAAACTATAATGGCATATTAAAATCAACATCCAGGAGCAAATTCAAAAAAAATTCTGTATGATGCATCATACGAACTTACAATCTTAGGCTCTATCTTGTGCAACTCTTCAAGGGCCCTCTCAAGAAAACCTGATTCCTCTAACAAAGAGACCTGAAACAAGTTATAACCAGGTGAAATTGAAGTTTTCAAAATAAAATAATATAATTCTCAAGGCATTGATAACAAAATGCTCCAAAACAGAATTATTCATAATAAATCACCACATAAAGAAGCAATTTGTTTCACATATTGAAGAGTTGAAAAGCATATTTGATTTTGATCGAGACAAGGCCACTGAAGCCTCGTCCAAACAGGCATAACCTGATGACGACTAGTTCAAACACACATTCTAATAACTTATATACTTGAGCAATAAGCAACTAAATCGTGGGTATGTTCAAATTGATAGCTACCCATAGCAGCTTTCATCCAAAAACACTTTCCAGGAGCAGAGCAGAACTACATTAGAAACGAGGAAACAACCCTTTTCCAGAGTCAGTTTATAATTATCAACTATGAATCGCAGGATCATGCTTTCTGAACATGTTGCTAAACTAGCACTACAATGTCAAAAATAAAGAGAGTCGGATGGGTTTGTTGCAAGAAAAAACTTCAGCATGCTGACAGTATAGCCCTGGAATGCAGCATGTCCAAAAAGATTCCAGTCCATTTGGGCAACACTAAAAGAAAAATAAGTGAGTATTACTAGAAATTTCAACCCTCCAAGTACAAAACCTAAAGGGGTATCAGGCAGCAGATTGGTATATGTACAAGTGTCACTGCACTAACCAAACACACTTCCCAAATAAATGAAAATTTAAAGACAACATGCCCTTTAACTTGGCCTCAATGGACTTTCATGCCTTCCAACTTTGAGTGTGCACAAGTAGGCACTAAAATTTGTATAAAGTTGAACAAGTAGACCCGCGTGTCCTATGTGGCACGAATCGCCACATAGGGTACCAAGTAGTGCGAATTGCCATGTAGGACGCCAAGTGGGACGTATGTGTCTACTAGTTCAACTTTATACAAGTTTAAGAGCTATTTTTGTACACCCAAAGTTGGAGGCATAGATGTCAGGTGATGCCAAGTTAAAGGGCACATATTGTGTATTATGCAAAGAATAAAAATCTCTGAAGCATGCATAAATATTCCCTGTTACCTTGTATAGAAGCATCTCCCCATGTTCACAACGTTCATTTTCTGGAGGATAATCATCTTCGAGAGTCCCTTCATATGCCTCAAGGATATCAACAGCTTTTGACCCACTAACATACAAGAAGGTGAAATGCAGATTGGTGTTTGAAGTCAATGTTGTGAATTATAAAAAGCAAAAAAAAATTTGGCATTCAAACTATCTATAATCTGTAAGAACAAAAAGGTTCTCCATTATCACCAGTGTGTGACAATTTTAACTAAGCATAATCAGGCAAGGGAACAACTAGAGATATGTGAAAGAAGAGCCTAGCTTTATTTTAGATACAATAAAGTTATTACTTTTCCATGAATTAAAATAAACACAAGTTTGAACATATAGCATTTTCACATTGTTATTCTATTAGATATACCAAAGCACCAACTTTGAGTCCTGTGATGCCACTAAGCGCTTTCTAATAGTTTCTCTTACAAGAGGGTCGCTATGTTTTAGAAAAAGGTAATGGCTAAAAAATGCTTGTTATATAGTTGGACAGTCTTAGTTCAGTTTGAGAAGTCAAGGAGGCACAAAGAGCTAACAAAGAGTCTTTCTATTTGATTGTCCGAAATCAAGTGGGAGATTCAATTGAAAAGGCCCCTAACTCTTAGATAGGGTGTTAGCGCTGCAGGACTAAGTGGTGAATTCCATATCATTGATGGAGAATTGCAGCCATACCCATATGAGATTGTGAATATAATTGGGAAGGGAGAGAGAAGCGTTGGATTCTGGACAGAGAAGGATGGCATTTCGCATAAACTGAAGATGAATGGTAAAATAGCTAAGAGTATGAATGAGCAACTAGCAGCCTTCATTTGGCCTGGTGAATCTACTATAGTTCCGAGAGGCTGGGAAATACCCACAAGTGGGAAGAAGTTAAGGATTGGAGTGCCTGTCAAACGAGGGCTAGAGCAATTCATTAAAGTGGAAATAGATGCCAAAACACAAGCAGTAACTGCAACTGGTTTCATTCCAGATGTCTTCAGAGAAGTCATCCAAATCTTTGCCATACGTCATCCCTTACGAATTTATTCCATTTCCAATAGCAGATATTCCCACTTCTCAAGACTATTGATCTTGTTTACAAGATTTCTCCAAAGGTAATATCCAATCCTTTTTTGAATTAACCTTTTTGTCTGAATACCTTACATGCTCCTTTTTGGGACTTCTATATCTGCTTTCTACTTTGGATCAGATCAACCATAAATAATAAAATAACCATTGTTTGCTTTTACCAGGAATATGATGCAGTTGTAGGTGATGTGACCATTTCAGCAAGCCGATCTAAGTATGCGGATTTCACATTACCTTTTTCAGAGTCAGGTATTTCTGCTGTTGTGCCAGTGAGGGATGATGATCGGAAGAATGCTTGGATTTTCTTGAAACCTGTAAAGAGCGGAATGATAACTGTTGTTGTAAGAAAACTTCATCAAGGCTAAGTGCTGATCCCATCTAGCACCAAAATCAATGACACATGTCCATAGCATATCCTCCAACACGTGAATGGTCCTCTCAGACTGCCCATCAGTCTGAGGTGAAAAGTTGTACTCAAAATCCAAGCGGGTACCTCAAACCATTCTGTAAGGCCCTCCAAAAAGGTAACGTAAATAATGAACCACAATCTGACACAATGGAAACCAAAACTCCGTGAAGTCTCACAATCTGACTGATGTAGAGCTAGGCTAACCTCTCGGCTGTATACTTCACCTTGACGGGGATAAAATGGGGGAACTTAGTCAATCGATCCCCCATCACCCATATAGAGTCAAAACCACTAATTGTAGGAGGCAAACCCACCACGAAATAAGGACATTTAGGTTTGACAAATAAGATAGAAAGGGGCAAGCCAAAAGCCACTCTGCTGAGTTAGGCTTTCGGGCTACCTACTTTAGGGATAATGTAATATCTAAAGAAGAACCTTTTTAGGGCCTTTTTGTTTAAGAACTACTCGCCTTTTGAATAAACAAAAGTGGGAGAGTAGAGGTTATTTCGGTAAATCGATGCATGAGCCGAGGCTCCCATGTCCCGCCGACCCTTCGAAAAAGTAAGGGCTCATAGGGAGTCAGAAGCAAGCAGAGTAAAAGGCGGGTAAAACTCACATAAGCAGAGGGGGAGACACATTCATGAAAAGCGAGAAGCCCTGCCGTGGGGGACTGACCAACTATGAATAGATCTTACTTATGCTTACGGGTAAGAACATATATTAGTCCGTATCGTGGGTCTATTTGTTAGAAAAGGCAAACATCCCCTTTCCAAAACATTAACATAGGTCCTCGGGCAAACATAAAAAAGGGGGCGAAAAGAGTCTAATTATCTTTACAATATTTCGGAATACATCATGGCTTTATCTATTCATTAAAAAAAGAAAAAAGAGTTCTGCATCTTGGGTGAACAAATAGGCATGGGGAAGAGTGAGTCCCCTTTGCCGGCCCGGTGAGATCAAATTTCTAGAACGAAGTGAAGTGATGGGAAGAGAAGACTGCTGGCGGGGAATCCCTATTCATGAAAGCCCCTTGTTAAGGTTAAGGGGAAAACGAAAGTGTACTGCTGCCCACCAACTGAAGAAAGGAGCTTTATTACTAGAAAATCATGACATTCCTGTTTAAAAACTACAAACTCTGAGAAATAACAACAAAAGCCAAGCATCTTCAAATTTCACAAACCTAAGAGCTGACATTTTTGTTCTACTTTAGTAATCAAATATTACAACCTTTCCTGCACACTCCCCCCCCCCCCTTCACTTAGCTAAAAAGCTGGCAATCTAATGTCGAACTCACACTTTTTACTACGGTCCATAACTAGGGGTGTTCACGAAAAATTGGAGTACCTTAAACCAAACCGAATAAAACCCGACATTTTTGGTCAGGTTTTCAACTATAAAAACCAACATAATTTGACTTGGTTTTGAGCAAAAAATAACCCAAAAAACGAAAACCAAACCAACTATATATAGTTACATATTTAAATATTATAATTACCCACATATATATGTATATCTTATATAAAAAAATTAAAATTTTAGGGTATATATTAATTTTTGCACTTTTGGTTCATAACCTACGTGTTCACCTTTATAGTAATAAAAAATTTTGCCTTTATTTTCTAGTTTGATTTTTTATTTTTATTTTGATAATGCCAAGATTTTGTTTCATGTTTGTCCGAATCATTTAAGTAATCATCATTGTGAAATTCAAATATTGTCAAGATATCTTCGTATATTAAAACTATTGAAAGAGGTAACAGTTACAAATCGTTAATACCAATTGTACTGGCTATTTCTACAATAGTAGAGCAAGTTACTTGGAGTTTAAATGATGAGAAACAGCAAAGCCAATCCAATTCATGCGATGATTTGGCTTCAGAGTAAGCAATTGCTGTCTCGTTTCAACAAAGCCTGACAAGTCACGCATTTGTGCCTGTAGAAAATTTTGCCAACCCATAAGTTTGGACAAAGAAGAAAAGCACACTAAAAAAATGAAAAGGAAATACCATGAGAATGACAAAGGTAAAATAACAGAGCTGCTACATTTTACAAGATAAACTTTTGGCTACCACACCAATTAAACTATTCAATGCTAATCATGTAAGAATTGCTTTGGCATAGAAAATGATGATAACAAGCACCTGAGCAATTAAAGAAGGCTAAATTACAACATAGGAGGAACCTTTAATGCCCCGGTTGCACCTTAATTTTTAGGATGTCATAAATTACTGGAATCATGGGGACATAAAAAAGAAGTCTTGAGCCAGCGTTCAAAGAGAATAAACCACGGGAATGTCACATGATATACAGTACAACTTTAAGCACGGGACCAGAAAAAGAAGTTGTAGGAATACAACAGACATGAGCATATTACAAGCATAAGCAACCCACTCATTCAGTAGCATCAGTAAAGGATGTACAATGATAGTATCATCCAATACTCCAGATGCACATCAGAAACAAGGCAATAAATGACCAACTCTTTTCAAGACTCTTTTTATGTGAAAGCTTCTCAAGTAATTTGGCAACTCACTCTTTAAGGAGCAGCTATTTAACAACAGTTTAAGAGACATGATAGAAAAACAGCCCAACTCTAATCTTTTAGCAACCCATTATGAGGCTTATACTGATGAACCTAAATGAGAAACAGTTTTATGGACAGGCAAACACTCAGAAAAGAAGAAGAATTTTATTGAAAGAGTCCCACCTGTAAAAGGGATAGGTCACGTAATATCTCAATGTTGTCAGGATCGATCCTAAGGGCATTGCGATAGCACTTAATTGCTTCTCGGTACTCTCTATCTGATCGGTATAGGAGCCCATAAACATGCCAACAAACATGACTCTTAAGGTCATTCTGCAAAGAGAGAAGAATAGTTAACCCTGATATATGTGGGTGTACATATATATAAGGACAATAGAAGTTAAAATACGAGGAGCTTTTCATTCCTAAGAGAACAAAAAAGGAAAATAAATGAATTCTACCTTCAATCCAAGACGGACAAGATCATATGCTTCTGATTTGCGGTCCACACAATTCAGTGTTAATCCTTTCATAGCTAGCGTTTCTGTAACCAGATCATTAAGTAAAATGGTAGCAGAATAACAAAGAAGGCCTCAGAAAGAAAGAAAAATCATTAAGATACAAGGTACAAGAACTGAAGAACTAATGCTACTTTACTCAAAGCTCAATCTCTAGCTAAAAAGCTGGCAATCTAATGTCGAACTCACATTTTTTCACATCCAGCAGAAAACATGGTCTGGAAATTGAGAGCTTGAACTACTTTTCGAAGATCCAAAATAAATTTACGGTTGGCATGTCTGATAAATGATTTTAAAAAATCCATTGACAGTCATATTGCCTACTGTTCATATAAATATTGTTATCCATCATACTTATCATGGAAAAGTAAGGTTGCCATACTACATCTATTTACAAATTACAAACTAACTTCTCACGGACCAATCAAGAATGGAAAGGCTTGTTTGCTATTCAGGTACAGACTGGCCAATTGGGTTCTAAACGCAGCTGAAAGCTTCTAACACAATACATATGATTATCAATCAAAATGATTAAAAATGGAAATGCATTCAAAAGATGTTGCTTCATTATCAACAGTAAAAATGCAAACATAGAAGAGTGAGTCATATCATATCTTAATGCAGAAAACAGATCCAGTGAGTTGGTTCCTCTCACACACTCAGGCTTCTGTTTTACTCTATAATCACCTCGACTGGGGACACTTAAGTTCACCTGGGGTGCTCAGTACCACTTTAAACAACAACCACTAAGACTTCCATATTATACTAGCAATATCAAGTCAAGCTAGACATATTACCAATTTTACTAAAGATTTGACTATAACTAATTCTGCAATTATTGGATTCGACAAGATAAAGAAGTGGAGGCTCCTTATCAGGGGGTGAAAAAGACAAGGAAGTGGAGGCTGTTTCCATATCCCTTCATCACCTTGATATCATTGAGGCGACCAGAATCAGAGAAACTGCAACAACACTTAAATATATTCTCCTGATAGGTGTTTTATATATGTTTAAAAAGGAAGTTCTTGCTTTTCCCAGATAGTGATTCATATCTTACTGCTTTCAGGCACATCCGCCACAAGAAGAAGGTAATACTTCAGGAAGCAAGTACCTCAATCTAACAACCCTAACACAGTAACATTGGCTTTATAGTTGAAATGCAGGGTGTATACATTAAAAAAATTAAAAACCCAACCAAACTGATACTTCTGTCTAATAATCATGAACAAGGAGCTCAAATTTTTTACTTTTAACCAAATGTGCACCCAATAGAATTGCATTTACCTCCATGGTCAGGAAATTTCTTGAGAATAGTGTCAGCAGCTTTCAAGCCTTTCTTATACTGCTTTGTCTCGTATGATTTCTGCAACATTTAAGAAATCCGGCTCCACATTAGATTTACTTTGGCCAATCAATAATCAAGAAATTAGAAAGAGAATAAACAAAAGGAGAAGGACGGGACGCCATATGTACTCCAGTCATAATGAATTAACTGGAATATCTCATGTTAATTAGTCATATAATCTAGTACAGAAAGGATTATATGTCAATCTTACTAACGAGAATGCCTAGCTTCAGCTTATGAGAAAAAGCATCCAACTTTTGGTGTGAATTTGTTTTGATAGGTAAACATGAATTCTTTTAAACCAAAAGTAGCATTATACTTGTGCTACGAATTACAACAGGAACCGTGCAAAAAAAAAATCAGTTCCTGTCTAGACTTTGGGAGGCAACTGATAAAATCTATTAGGCTGCCTACATCACCTATATCAGTATTTTTTTGGCGGCGAAAGGCAACAAGGGTTTGCCTCGCCACAAGGTGAGGCGAGTGGCAACATGCTTGCCTTTTTGAAGTACGGCGTCAATTAATACCAAAAAATTAAAAATATTTAATTGCATATATAAATAATCAAAATTTCAATCTCAATAACAAAAAGTCTAGAACTTGAATGAGAAAAAAATAAATCAAAAATCAAAACAGTGAGAAAAATAACAGAGGTAGAAGAAACTCCGCAGTCTGAAGAAGTAGAAAAACACAGGAAGAAGAAATCTCAAGAAGAAAAAAAGAAATATGTATTGGTTGGACTTGGAATCTCTAGAGAAGTTTGACTGGTCGCAGAAGAAGTCTAGTCGGGTCATTTGGTTGGAGTTGAAGTCTAAGTGTAAGAGTGCAATTGTACAAACTTGGAAAGAAAATCCTAAAATTATCTTTTAACTTTTAAAACCCCAAATTGGCCCAACATTTTTTAAGAAATACAAAAGACGACGTCTTTCTTGCCATTGTTGCTATGGCGTAGCCTTTTGAAGATCGTCTCACCATAAAGCTAAAAGGCGATGAAAGGTCGAGGGCCTCACCTCACCTCTCGCCATTGGCAACACAGCGATCACCTTTCACAACACTGACCTACATTTTGCATTTCACCCGAAAATGCCTACATCGGAGCACATGTTAGCATGATTATATTCATACATACATTTTCACTAATTTTATAATTTTCTACAATTTTAGTTTAATTTTAATTTTTTTAGTATATATACTTATTTTATTAATTTATAAATTATTAAAATTAATATTCATGAAGCTTACGCATCATGCTTTGGAGCTTATGCCTTGCAATTCATCACGTCAAAAGTCTCACCATCCGTCCTTTAAACACACTACGTGAGCTTTGGTAATCACCCTCCCTCTTTTTTGGTAGTAAGTTCATACTACACTATTTTACACAAGCCCTGTCGAACTCCACACCATACTTGTGGTTCTAGGCTGTTAGACTCTCCTAAGACTTCATTTATTACTTTCTTATTGCAAATTATCATTTTTACAAGGAGAGATAAGGGAGGATGATTTTGATAGGTTAGAAGTCCTGAAATAGTCAATTTTATCATGAATCCTTATAGTGATGACTGATGACATGACAATGCAGTATTTTGGACCAACAATTATATATTTATACAGCATAAAATCATCTCCAAAAATAGCTGGCACAAGTACAAATTCACGATTGTACTACAATTATTGCAATGAAAATGCCTCTAGAGCGTCCAAATTCAGAATTTCATAAATAACTTAACAGATGCAATTCATGCAACCGGTCTAGTACAATAGCCACTGAAGTAATTTAGCATAAAATATATGTTATTAACTCGCATGAATGCAAAGGAATTGAAAAAAAGTGAATACGAACAAAACACTCCCTTGAAAAGATTGTTTTTTTATTAAGAGAAACGAAGAACTTACAACGATGAGTTTGAAGAGGTTGGCCTCTTTAGGAGGAAGCGAAGCCCCCATTTTTGATTAGCGAAGTTTCTAGAGAAAGAAAACGAAGGAAATTCCAGGTAGTGGGACAGTGAATGGGAAAGATACAGCGGAGATGGTGGCGTTTATCTGCTGCAACCCTACTGAGATATAGTCAAGCTGAAGCTTTCGGACGGGGAAGTCCCACGGGGGGCATTTGGGTAATTGCGTTATTTGGTTAGATACTCGGGGAATCTACAACGTTACATTTTAGTTCATTTACTAAAATAAGGGAAAAAATTTACAAGAAGGGGTAAATTTGGTAGGCGCTTGGACCTGCATGGCCGCATGGGGTGATTGATATTCCAAAAAAAGCAGGATTATTTGGAGTTGAAGTGGTGTTTGGACATATATTATATTTGAAAAGGCTGATATTTTATGGGCATAAAAAATTTACATCTGAAAGATTTATTTATATAGACTAACCAAATAATATTTTTAAAATATTGTAAGAAAAGAACTCATGTCCAAATGAGTCATAGAATTTGTTTGGTCTGCCACCTCCCAAATGGGCTTCAATTTTAACATGTTTAATGAGACCCCGCGGATGAAATTTGGAGAGAGGAGCGTAGGTAAATATTTCATTTGCAACATTAATTTTGAAAGATTTAGCGTAGGTAAATTTGTCTTGCAATATTAATTATGAAAGACTTTCAACTAAAGTAACGATGGTCTTAAATTTCTTAAATTATTATAGCGAAATCAGTAGCAACTTTCCTTCTAACAATAATTGGAAAATAAATAATTGACATATCCATTGTACTAATGATCAATGAAATGAATTGAGAAGCATGAAATCTCAAATTTAAAATTTCACCTAATGCACAAATATCATGAGATTTCCTTTCATTCAAGTCTGGGTGAAGTAGAGATACTCAATATATATCCATCGATGGAAAATAGTAAGTACCCATTAATTAAAGTGTATGCAAATTGCTTCAAACACCATAATTGGAAAAAAAAAAATCCTTAACAAAGAAATAAAATATAAGTGAGATAGCGAGGAACAGAATTATTGATACATAGATTTTTCGGGACCTAAATCAGAGTTATTGATACAGAAAAATCTCTGTATCAACATCTTTATACAAAAGCTCAATTACTTTGGGATGGGCCTCCATTCTTCTTTTGAACGCTCAATTAACTAATAACTCCGTAGGCGTTCAAAAGAAGAACGAAGGTCCATCCCAAAGTAACTGAGCTTTTGTACTTATTTATAACAGGTTAGTGACAGATAACAACTCTTGGATGTTGATACTCAGTTCAAATATAGAACTACCATCTTCTTCGTCCATTCACAGACCAAAAAAATTAAAACAACCAAAAAATGAGGAGAAAGGAATTTAAAATTAGGTTAATCATATATCCATCTACTCTACCTCCCCATTTTCACATTTGCTCCATGTTTTTAACGGTAGAGGCTACGGCATTATAAGCTTGGTTAATTTCCTCTCCTGTCATCTCAACAGTATCATCGCTGTCATATGCAGCATTATCGTTGGCAACCTTTCCACTTACAGGAGTCCTCTGCTCTTTCGTCTTCAAAAGTTCATCTTCTCCTCTATTTCTGTACTCCAGCTCATAAATATTTTTACAGGTCACAGCTTGTTTGCAAAGATCCTTGTGCAGTGTAGCTGAACCATCACAACTGTCATCAAACTTTGCCAGCTCCTCAACTGCACGAGGGATGCATTCCCACTGCTCAGTTATACGATGCATATCCTACAGAGTTGACATGAATAACCAACAAAGGAAAAACATAAATAAAATGGAGGATGAGTAAACACGTCATCAAAGTAAGGAGAAAACAAAAGCTACTGCCAAAACCTTTTACTTTGGTGACTACTTATTTTAATCACTATAACTTGAACTTATTCGTATACCTTATTGTATTACAAATCTTACACCAAAATTTCATCAAATCTTGTTCCAGAGAATCAACATGAATACAGCTAGAATTCTTAAAACATTCAAGGACTTGAGACATGATAAAGTCTCTCCATAGGAAAGCACAATATTCAAAGGATACACTAAGCATATCAATTTACAACCTATCTTCCATTACCTACGACACACAAGAGTATTCATTCAACTTGAAATCCAGATCAAAGGACACTTCTAGCCCTAACAATGAAACTGTATACTCTTTCAATAGAGCAACTCAAAACCTCTACGCATAGGAACAGCGATTTTTTTAAAAATTTCTTTATAAGGGCAAATCATAGCCAATAAAAGTTTTACAATGGAACCCAGCACACCTTTGTCAGAATATTTGTTCCCTGTTGAAGTTATTCACTTAGTATGAATAATGATATTCCAACCCATTATGCTTAATGTGATGAGACTCAAGGAAGCACAAAAACTTATGCCCTGTATGATAAAAATCTGCAACAAGATGTAACTAAGGTAATTTACTCATTCAGCTCAATGTAGCTGAGTCATTGTTCCACCTTCTGCTATCACTGACTTGAAAACCAGCAGACTTTTGGCATCGTTTAGTGCCATTGCCTGTGTCCTATCATTAGCCACCCATCTACAGTGCAGTCATCAACTACACCAACCTATAGAACCACCTACAACCTAACATGCCTCCATGATAGCCAGAACATCCAATGTCCGCCCAGCCTCCATGATAGCCAAAACACCAATGTCCACCCAGACTACACGCAAACTGGTTACTACCGCCACATTTACAGGTAGAATTGAGTCAATTGACTACCTTCACTGCCACTACCTTCCTCCATGTACATAATGTATTTGCAAGTTCAGAATACATTCAGAAAATAAAAATTCTTGATGGTGTGACAATTTACTTGGGTAAAAACCTACCTGCATGGGGTGTTAACATTACGCCAATAGATGCATGATATATGTCTGTACGCACAATTCTATCACGTAACCATGCTTGAATAATCAATAGTTTTGCTACATTATATCACTTAATCAATGTAAGTTAAGTTGGTATGGTGCAAACACCTCGTGCGGATTAGTATTTACCAATTACTTAGCAAACGCAAATCCTATCATGAAAATGCAGTTCAATGATACATTATGGTAATATCCAACAAAAGAATGGAGCCTAACATATAAATTAATAAAATAAAAAGTTGTAATGCTAGCTATTTGTCATAGAACGGTAACTATTTTCTTAATAAAGTAAATATAAAAAGCGGTAAATGCTACTTCGTTTATCATCCATAGCAATAACTGATTTGTGAGAACAGTCCAACATCAACAATCGCTTAATCAACTATGCATCACTCCAAAACTAGGTGGGGTCAACTACATGAAAAAGAGTCCAACATCAACAGTGTTACTTAATTGTTAGCAACAGAATAAATTACCTGGAGATTGGCAAGAAGGAAATCCTGAGGGATGAGGCAAACCTATAGAAGTCTCAAATGATGATAAGGCGGAAAATTTTTACAGCAAATGCTAAGTTGCTAAAAGAGAAATTATTGCCCTCTAAGCTTTTTCCATGGCAATCATATAGATTACAAAAGAATATCCAAAATGGCAAGTGAAAGAACAGCAACATAACTCTTATTCAATATAAACCAAACACTCAATAGAAAAAAGTGGGGGATTGTAGCAAAAAACAGTTTACCTGCCCTTGCTTAAGAGAATCTATGGCATCCTGTAAACAGGTTAGAATTCCCTCAGCAGCTATTTTCTTTATCTCATGGGGCTCTGGCTGTATCAAATCAAAGTTGATGGAGTAAGAGAACTTGATACAAGTAACAACATACAATTATGCAAGGATCAAGTATTCATTCAGATTCTTGAATGGACTATATCTCGCGATTCCATTGACGCATTTTCACCTTCTTTCCTTTCCCTTCTCACCCAAAAAAAGAAGCATAAAATTCTTCGCCTATTCTTTCAGAAAGACAGAGGTCCTTCATTTATTTTTTCTCTTAATAAGACCGAGGACAAAGCTAAACTGTGTCCAAATGAAGATAACCAGTCAAATTGAAAACAGTACAAGTCAACAATTGATCCCACAAAAAACAGATGTCACTTTACCCTTTCATCTTGATTCTCCAGCCATGATATTGTCCGGTTAAGATCATCTATAGCCCATTTTTTGACTTTAGATGGAGAGAAACCATTTTTAACTTTATCACAATGTACTTCCTGTCACAATAAGATAATGTGGATCACAAAAGCAAGTTCTAGTATTGATTCAGAATCCTATTCTGAATCTATATATCGTGGACCTGTGTCAATACAGATAGGTAAAACTCCTTGCTGAGGGCCTGTGCACCCCCGGAATTAGTCGGGGCTCAAAGAGACTTGGACACCCAGTGCAAATTTTAAAAAAAAAAAAAAAAGAGAGATAAGTACCTCAGATGAAGGAGCAGCAGTTTTCTTAAAAGGTGAACTTTTCTCGGCTCTTGTATGAGTTTTCCTAGATGTTGATGGTTTTTCTGTAAGGACCAAGATGGGTCAGTTATGAAACATAGACAAATGGAAAATAGGTGAAGACATCTCTCCTCTTTAAGAGTTAACAGAGAAAAGAAAACTTCTATTAACAAAATGACAGGAAAATAAATAACACTTTGTCCCATGACTCTCCCTGTCATCAGCTCACCAACCTCCTTGACATTCTGGCACTGGCAGGCGTCATCCCCATATGGTTTTTAAACTTTGTGGAGACCTAATTTTGGGTAATAAAGTCACTTGGATATGAGGTAATTGCATAAGGAGGCACCCCTTCTCCGAAGGTTAAGGCACTACTTTGCCAAGTTCCTTAGAAAGATGTCTTGCAACCCTAGGTATTTCTCCCTACCTGTGAGTGTCAGGTACAAGCACCTTTTTTTTAATAAGAAGGTATAGGTATCCTCTTTGTCTGAGGTCATTTAAGCTTTTCCCCAAAAAGATCGCATAGGTTACTTCAGCAGCATAGCAACCAGCACCCCAACATTGGCTAAAAATTTTTCCTTTACACCCATCCTAACCCTGAAAAACTGAGGACAACTTACGTACTTAAACCAATAACTATCTTTTCTCATTATAAAAATAGTATCTTGTTTCTCCCTATATTTGCATGTTCCCATTTAGACTGTTAAATTTAGAACAAAATACACTTCCATTTCTTTATTTGAATTTGCTTTAACTTCATGTGAGACACCAATGGAATGGCATTGCCTAAGAAAGTCTCTCAAAATACTACATCAGTTAAGGATGGTCCACTTACTGGAAAGGAAAATTTTCAAACCATGAGAACCCATGCATAGCTTAGAAGGAGACAAACAATGGGAGAGAGTAAGCAATGTATCTTGTTTCAGTTACATCAAGCATGGATTGAAAACAGCAGGAATTCTAAAGACATGAGTAGGAGACATATCTGGATAATTCTCAATTTTCACTTCTACATCACATGTTGATTAATTAGGGGCTCAAACCCCAGAGATGTTCCAATTCATTAACCTAAAACTTAAGACAATTCACTGAAGTTGGAAATCTGGACACCAGAAAGCCACTCATGGATTCATCACTCATCATCACAATTGACAGGTTATTGGTAATTGTTGTTTTGCAATGTTATTTTTTATTAACTTTCTAATTCGAAAAGCTACAACACTAACTCTCTAGACATGTATCCACAGTACTTGTGTCAGCACAGTGCAGACACCAAATGAGCATGCCTAGACACAAAGGAAAATAGCAGCATACTAGCTTTATTAAAGAAAAGAATATATATCATAAGAAAAATGAAACTACATATGAAAAGAAAAATCATAAACAGGTACTTTGATGAACATGTAGCAACACATACACACACATATATATCGTGAGTATGTATTTGTCAGTTCATTTATTTAGAGGCTTTATGCAAAGTACATTAGTACATAAACCTATCGTAGAGATCTTTATGAAAGGAAGCAGGGTAGCCAATGATAATGATCAAAAAGTAACTATGCTTATGGAAGACTAATCTAAATAAGTTGTTGTGCTCGATAACAGTGTCACACGTTAAAAGTCGATCAAATTTGTAAGGGTAGAAAGGGGGGAAATTCAAGATATTTTCTTATTTTGCCTTGGGGTTTGCTCCCTTTCAAGGTCTCAAGATCGAAATCCACTGGGTGCAAACAATTTGAGGGCCATCGGACTGGGTAAAACCTGAATTAACCGTGGTGCACTTGCGAGAAACTCCTTGCCGAGGGCCTGTGCACCCCCTGGATTATTCGGGACTCTAAGAAACTCGGACACCCGGTGCAAATAAAAAAATATATATATATTTTCTTATTTTTCTTCTGCCGGAGAGGGGGGAACCATAACTTAAATGCTAACTGAGAGGACCAAGACATACTTAATTGCACTTATTGATTAAAAAAGCACACTCTATTGCACTTATATATGGTATTCTCAGAATCAACAAATGATCTATCTATCCCATCTCTCTTGTGACTGAAGCACCGGTTAAGTATAAGTATGATTCATTAAGTTTAATGAGCCCCGTCCTTTTGTGATACACAAACAATGTGAGTTTTGGGATAAGGTGGGATGGGTAAAGGAGGAGAGACAAAGACAGAGAGAGGTAACCTTGGCTGGATTCATGAGAGACACTTCGACGTTTCCATGGCTTGCCAGCATGCATAAGGTAAGTTTCAATTTCAACAAGTTTTCGTTGTTTATAACACTCTGTTATCCACTCCTGTGCAAAACAAACAAAAACTTTTAGACTCAGAGAGAGTAGAGGTTGTAGAAGAAAAAACCAAACTCCAACAGTAAGCCCATGTCCCCACCTAAAGAAGACAGTGGTGCTCAACGTTAGCAAACTTAAACAAAATAAAACCCACTGTTAATCACACATTTTCATGACATGTGGATGCCAAATACTTCCAAATATAGTGCAAAGCACGCTTTCCCCACACACCAGAACAAAAGGAAGATGAATAAAACAAGAGGAAGTCAGAATAAAGAATAAACAAAGACTTATATCAAGAGTTTCCTCTCTTAACTAGGTTGGCCCTTGATCTTGCAGAAATACCAAAAGAATAAGATCAACATCTAGGCCTAAGACCCTCCCATGCTCCAAAAACAGACTGAAGTATCATGTTTTGAGGAGGAGGAGGAAATGTCATTAATAAAAGAGAACGCAATCACACAAAGAGATTATGAATCATGCAGTTAATGAGCAGAAGGGTATTGTCACAGTGAGGATAAAACAAAATAGTGCTGTTTCAAACACTGACAAAATTGAAGTCTACATGGTTAGGAAACAAAGAAGGCACTAGTAGTACAAAGCAGTTGCATTTTGTTCATCGCTGAAGTACATAATACTTGGCGCTATCTCCTAGCACATCACCCTCCTTCCCGTCATAATGGACTTGCAGAAAACCGTATACACCAAAAGAAAAGAGGTGAACCTTTGATACAATTGTTCCATTATCTGCTTCAACTTGACGAAACTTTGGTGTATTGGGAAATGCACAGATCAAGAGTGTGGATTCCGAGTTCCAATCAGGTTGATACTTGGCTCCCATTTCTAAAGCCTGGGACCTTAATGTACCACGCTCGGGATTGACAAAACCTGATAGGATAAATACAACCCCTTCCTGCAGCATCCAGAACACAGAACATCCATCATGATTTAAATGAAACAACAAACGAGCTAAATCAATCAATCAACATACTCCATCATTCCAAAGTACTCGGGCTGACTATATGAAATCCTACATATTTATTCCACTTCATTCAACGCATTTCATGACAAACACAGCTAGAATTAGGTTTGACTATGTTAATCCTCTAAATTCGTGCCATTCCACTCTATCCGACCATTTCATAACTAAAATTAGTTAATTGTCGACTACATGAAGCCTCTATATTCTTTCTAACCTATCCAATCCATCTCTAGCAAACACAAGTAAAATTTGTTTCAGTCTGGTATGAATCATTAGTATCAATTTTACTATATTTTACCGATTTCAATAACAAACAGAACCAAAACCAGTATAAGTCTACTACATAAATCCTCTACATCTCTATTCTGCCAATTTCATTACAAAAAAACAGTCAAAATTAGTTCTATGAACCATTCCGCCCCTATACTATTCCGCACATCTCATAACAACTGAAGCTAAAATTAGTCGAGGTTGACTATTTAAACCCTCCCTATTCATTCCCTATATTCAGACGACAACATACGAAACGCAGCTTGTATAATTTGGAAAAACACTACAATACCATAAGTTTTGCGAAATTTGAAAAATGTGCTTCGTTCTCAGGTTCGTCGGGAAGTGTTTTGCGTCTACCTTTCGCTTGCTCAGCTGTCTCCGCCGTCTCAAGTTCATTATTTGATTTACTCTGACCCGAACCACTTGAGTCGGGTCTTGAACTCATCCATGAAGGAAGATTCCGTTTCCTCCCATTCTTGTCACCGTCGTTTGACGTAGACATGTTCACACGGCGCTGCGTATCGACCGGAATTCCTCAAATTTCAGATTATCAAAGCAAAAAGAACATGCAAATTGCTTCAATTACCATAATATTTCTGATGAAGAAGCTATCAATTTTAGGGTATTTCCAGAAAGAGTAATCACATTCACTTTGACTAATCAGCTTTTTATTACTCGTAAGAACGTAAGTGAGATGCAACAATCAGAATGGATACTGAGAAAGATACATGAAATGACAGATATATCCTTGAATTATTTATATTGAGAGACAAATATTAAAAACACTCTTAAACTTGTCACGAATTATTAGTTTCATCCCTAAATTATTAATAGGTTTAAAAACACTCATTAACTTGATGAATCAAACTTAAATACACCCTTAAACTTGGCACAAATTATTAATTTTGTCCATAAACTATTGATAGGCTTAAAAACATCCTCGGCTTGTTGAACTGGGCTTAGATACGTCCCTCCCGCATGCCACATAAAATAACAAGTAAGTACAATTTATTTAAACTGCATGAAAGGTTTAAAAAGATCACATCAGCCTTAATATTTTTTTAAAAAAAAAATCGTACAATTTTTAATTACTAAACTACTAGAATAACCTTCTTCTTCTTCTCATTTAACGTTTCATTAATGACGACCTCAAAACAAATCTAATTTTTTCATTCTCATTTCTAATCGTTTGATTCTCTTTCTTTTCCTATTTTGTTTATGATTATTTTTTGTCAATATGAACTTCTCACAACGTTAAAAAATTCATGGTCGGATGACAATCTCATAAGAAGATTTTGGGATTGTAAATATATGGCAGCAAAGGAAGTTCTACAAATTTTAATAAGTTACAAAAATATAAAGTTGGGAGAGGGGCATGTTTTTAAGCCTATCAACAGTTTAGGGACGAAACTAATAATTCGTGACAAGTTCGAGGATATTTTTAATACTTCTCTCTTATATTTACTCACACTTAATTGAGACGCATGGGTTGGCACAATAATAAAAATAACGTTCCAGAAATAAGGAAATGACATCAAAGAGCTATGTTGATACCATTAAGTTATACTGACGCTTCTATATAGTATATATGTAAAATTGAATCTATATGGCTGATGATAGAAGAAAGAATAGAAGAGAGATAACAAATTAGAATTGATATAGAGATCAAAAAGTAATCGAGACATGTAGATTGACATGCAGCAAAGATACAAATCAAATGACAAAAATATCCTTGAATACTCAATTTTACTCACACTTAATTGAGACGTATGAGTAGGACACCTTAATTGAGACGTGAGACGCGTGGGTTGGCACAATGACAAAAATATCCTTCAGAAATAAGGAAATAACATCAAGCAGTCATGTTGATATCGAAAGTTATACTGACATTTTCTATATATGTAGAATTAAATCTATAATACAGAAGATAGAAGAAAGAATGGAGAAAGATACAACAATTAGAATCGGTACAAAGATAAAAAAATAATCGAGACACGTGGATTGACATGCAGCAAAGATATAGACCGAATGACGAAAATATTCTTAAATACCCATTTTTACTTACACTTAATCAAGACGCATGAGTTAGACACTTTAATTGAGATATGAGACTCGTGGGTTGGCATAATAGCCAAAATATCCTTCCGAAATAATAAGATGACATCAAACAATTACACAAAAAGCATATTTCAAAAGAACCAATAAAGCCGAAGAAACCTAATGGAATTGAGAGGCATGGAGAAGTATGCCAGGAGGGAGGTAATTGTAGAGAGTAAATTAAAAGCATTTAAAAAAAATATTATCTTAAAAAAAAAAAAGCAAGAGAAATAAAAGCAAACACAAAGAGAGCAGGAAGAAGTTATTTTTGAAGTCATTGAATTTTAGGATTGCGGTAGTAACACAAGATAGTTTTTAATGCCTCTAGAAATAAGAAAATTGCACCAAACAGTTATGTTGATACTGAAGTTATACTGACATGTCTATATACGTAGAACTGGATCTATAAGGCAGAAGTTAGAAAAAAGAATGAAATAGAAATACAATAATTAGAATTGATACAAAACCAAAAAGTAATCGAGATATATGGATTGACATGCAGCAAAGATACAGATCAAATGGCAAAAATATTCTTAAATATCTATTTTTACTCATATTTAATTAAGACATAAGGCACTTGAATTGACACAATAACAAAAACATTCTTTAAAAATAAAAAAATAATATCAAGTAACTATAATGATATCGAATATTATATCAGGCGTGTTGATACCAAAAGTAATACGGACACTTCTATATATGTGGAAATTTAATTCCTAATCCAACAAAACACCCCCAAACCCTTTCAATTTTCCATTTTCCCTCTTTTTTCTCAACATCACCGCCACAACCTTTTCCATTTTTCACCCTTCTTCAGCTCCCAAACCCTCCGCCACCTTCTTCTCCGTCGACGAAGCCACCGGCGAACCTACTATCCGCTCCGTCACCCCATAACCGGCGGCCCCTTTCTCCTCTCCTCCCTTTCCCTCGTCTCTGTCCCGAGTCCTTCTTGCCGGAAACTAAAACGACCCCCGTCGCTGCTCCTTTGAAGAACAACATCAAACGACCCTTTTCCCGTCTTCCCCAATTTCTGGCGAAACTCCTCACCTAGACAACCTCAAAAATTGCCGCCATTCATTTTTCAATGGAGCACCCTCAGCAGCAGAACAAACGGAATCGTCAGGAGGACACCGCAACCACGACCCAGAAGAAAAAGCGGAAAGAAGTTGCTGTTTTTGGCAACTACAGAAACTACTATGGCTATAGAGTAAGCTTTTCTCATTAATGGTTGGATTTTCGTGGGTGCTGAATTTTCCCATCTAATCTAAGGAATTGAACGTGTATTGGTGGTGGGTAGAGGCACCCTGTATGTGATGAGCATGATAGCCGCCGGAATTACCCTTAGTTTGCCGGTAGGGGGTCACCGGCACTCGGGGACCTCGGAAAAAGGGTGCACCGGCGGACATTTAGTAGGCTCACCTGGGTTGGATTCCCTCTTTAGCGTTTTTCCCAAGTTCTAATTTTTGGACATTTTAGTATTTACAACAGATTTTTTTTTTCCTTTAGTTTTCAGAGTTCCTCTCCAAACTTTGTAGTAAGTAATTGACATTTGTATGTTATTTGGTGAAAAAATATAGTAATGCACTCGTGATTTTGTGTACTGGAAGATATAGTAAGGTATACAGGATTCAAGCAAGGTAATAGTACTTGGGGCTGATAAAGAGAATGAAAGTTGATACGAACAAGAAGGAGCTGATTTCTAAAGAGAAGATAATTCTTGTTCGAAGAAAAGTTAGTTTTTCTCCTCTTTTACTAACAGATCCTCTCTTTACCAGAAGGATTGAAGATCTTCTGAAGTAACTAGGGGAAAAACTAGTTTACAAAAAATATAATGATAGTAAAAATTACATTGCGTATGTTGTTGTATGTCGGAGTGGGGAAAGGGGATGTTATCTATGGGATTAGAACCCTCCAACTAAAGGTGGAAGGTGAATATGCTCACCAAGCGAGTTGACTCTCAGGAGAAGCTTGGAATGCTTTGCATTGTGGGTTTTATTGCTCTCAAAGTCCTTTCATGGCTCTTTTTCAGTGTCCTATCAATCCCCATTTTTAGTATTTTGAATTTTGTTGCATAGCTTTTGTGGTCTTATTGATCCAATCATTCTGTTACTTGGGATATTCGTTTGCATGACCTTTAGTTAGAATATTCATCTTCCCCATCCGCTCCGCTGCTGTATTTTAAAATCAAATATCATCAATCTAAACATCAAATCACAGTTTATTGAACAGATAATGAATCAAGTTTTCCTTACACACACAAGTATATCTTTTGGTGGCGGGAGACTGATGATCTTATCTATTATTTGCCTTCCTACATATTATTATGAGGAAGAACATGGGTAAGACTTGTGTGGATGTATTAGCAGAAAAGATGTTATCTCCAGCAAAATTTAGGTTCCTATTGCCTCCCGTGTTTTTGAGAAAATTTTACTACTCCCGTGGGAGCCGGAGCAACTCAGAATTTCTTTTTGTTTTGTTCCCTTTTAGTTGGATTCTCACTGTTTGGTATCTCTTGTGCACAGATAGGTCAGGATTTGGATGAAGATCCAAGATTAAAAGCTATGAAGAAGGAGTGGTTTGAAGGAAAGGATTGTCTTGACATTGGCTGTAATAGTGGAGTGATCACAATCGCTATCGGTACAAATTTTTGTTAATTATATAGCTGATTAATTTGGATATCTATTTCTAAATGGGATTCTATATTAGTCTTTCACCTTACTTTTACTCGCTAGTGGGACTTTGCTAATGCTTGGTATCTCTGAAACATTTAGCCCTGTGTGTCACAAGCAGGCACCATGGGTTCTTTACTTTTTGGTGGAGTGGAGGTCTTTTATCCACCAATAGATATTATGCGTTTCCCTTTTTCTTATATTTTGTTAATATCATTTATTTTTTATTATTTCAGCACAAAAGTTTAACTGCCGAAGCATCCTTGGAGTCGATATTGATGATGGTAAGTATTTGAACTTTTCATTTGTCTATATGTGTTTAGCATCTGATTCTAGCATGAAGAAATGAGGAACTCATTATGATGCTATAATTTTTCATGCAACTTATAATATGCATAAATTATTTTCATGGACAAATCATAATTAGAAACGAATAATTGAAAAAGAAACTGTTATTTGGTCTTGAACACAGTGCATTTTGTTGATTTTTTCTGCTGTATTGGCTGGATCAGACAATTATGTTTCCTACATTAATAATGTGTGGTTGGATTACTATGTCCTACTGTGACTTATTGCATAAAAGTGATCTCTTGATCTCTTTTGCGACTTATTGCTATTGTTGCCAATAATTTCATATTTTGTTAATCAAGTAGTCATCTTAAGTGTTACGTATTCTGAAGGATCTAACATTTGTCTTAGAGCTGCTAGAATGTAATTGATAACATTGATTATCTCTGTTCACCTCTTCCAGCAAGAATCCAGGATGCCTATTGGACTCTCAGGAAAGCGGTGAGGAGTACTAGAGCTGTGCAGGCAGGGGTTGCCAAGTCGACTGAATCAAAGAATGTGACTGGTATTGAAAACCATGAGGCAGAGTCACTTAAGAAGTGCACAAGCACTGATCGTACAGAATCTCATCATGTGCAAGAGGCAAATTTGTTTGACATAGTCTCTTTCAAGAAAG
This sequence comes from Solanum virginianum, assembly GCA_000787875.1. Taxonomy (NCBI): domain Eukaryota; kingdom Viridiplantae; phylum Streptophyta; class Magnoliopsida; order Solanales; family Solanaceae; genus Solanum; species Solanum virginianum. The sequence goes on from DF357790.1 coordinate 85,206, forward strand.
GAAATTTTGTCCAGAATTGGCATCCAGGGGAAAATACATCTTATGATACAATTGTTTGGTAGGTTCTCTTTTCCTCAAGCGTCATCTTATTTGTATGGTTCCAGATACATGAAGAGATCTTTCTTGTCCATTGCTATCCTGTTCTGGATTGGTACCGAAGATATGATATGCTTGGAAATTGTGATTCCTTTCCACGATCACCCAAAATAAACTATAGGTTCCATCCCTTTGAGTGGTATAGGCAAAAGTAGAACAGATAGTACAAGAAAGGTGCAGGGCTCTCAATCTTTGGCTTTTCTGTAGATTAAGCTCTTGAATTAACCCTATTGTGATTCCTTTCCACGATCACCCAAAATAAACTAAAGGCTCCATCCCTTTGAGTGGTATAGGCAAAAGTAGAACAGATAGTACAAGAAAGGTGCAGGGCTCTCAATCTTTGGCTTTTCTGTAGATTAAGCTCTTGAATTAACCCTATTGTGATTCCTTTCCACGATCACCCAAAATAAACTAAAGGCTCCATCCCTTTGAGTGGTATAGGCAAAAGTAGAACAGATAGTACAAGAAAGGTGCAGGGCTCTCAATCTTTGGCTTTTCTGTAGATTAAGCTCTTGAATTAACCCCCGAGGGTTACTTAGATGATTAGACCCGGTTCTCTGCTTTTCTATATCTCATAAGTCATACAATCTGCAGTAATATTAATATAAAGTATGTTTGCCTTTTCGATTGTGAATTTCCCGAGGGTTACGTAGAAGATTAGACCTGGTTTTCTGCTCTTCTATATCTCAGAAGTCATACAATCTGAAGTAATATTAGTATAAAGTATGTTTGCCTTAACTATTGTGAATTTCTGTAGTATTAGGTGCAAGAAGAATTTGTTTTAATTCCATGAATGTGTGCATGATCAATTGAATTTCTTTTAATGCAGTTTAAGCGTGTCAAAGTGGGTGCAATTAAACTGGGGTGATGAGGGACTAATTACTCTATTTTCTAAAGTCTGGAGTCTTCTTTCACCGGTAAATATTTTACTATTATAGGGGAAGCATCTTCCTGTAAACAGGAAAAAAATCATGAAAAATGGATTCCGGAAATCATTTTGCTGAATAACATATGACTCTATTTTCTGGTAACAGGGTGGTGTCTTTATTTTGGAGCCTCAGCCTTGGAGTTCATACTATAATAATCGTCTTGTATCTGAGGTATTCACTTTCATAGTATCACTAGCTTCAGATATGTCCTTTTTTAAGTATAATCTGTTCAATCAATACCTTATTCTGGAATCTTTCCCTTAGTGCTCGGGAAGTGTTCAAATTTTTCTGGCATGTTAACGTTTTTCCTTGTTATACAGACAACAAGAATTAATTATCAAGAAATTAAAATTCGTCCAGAAGATTTTCAGGACATACTTTTGGACAAGGTATGTCGCAGATAATCTTTTGTTTTGGAAACTTGGAAGATAAATATTTTGTGATCTTGGTAGGTATGACTGACGCGTAAATATTTAATCTGAATGCAGATTGGATTTAGAATGGTAGAGGACATAACATCTTGTGCAGATGGTCGCAAACCTGGGTTTAATAGACCTATTTTTGCATTCTGGAAGTGATGCATTTATACGGTTATGGAATTATTTTTGTCAGCATGAAGAAATGTGCAGATGGTCGCAAACCTGGGTTTAATAGACCTATTTTTGCATTCTGGAAGTGATGCATTTATACGGTTATGGAATTATTTTTGTCCAATGTGTTGTATATATATGGAGTTATATCAACAACATATGCAGTGTGATCCCACGAGTCATGTTCGGGGAGGGCAGGACATATGCAGACTTTACCCTATCTTTGTGGGGTAGAGAGGCTCTTGTTGAAGGACCATAGGCTCAAAAAAGAATGTTATCGAAGTAGGATATGGAGCCATTGAATTTATTCCAATTCTTTCTAGAGTGCTGAGCCATTGACTCCAAGTATAAAAATTTCAGCGAGAATTCAAATTATTTGAACTTCAAAAAAAATATACAATGTCAAACAAAAATTTAAAAAAATAGACGAATAGAGTAGTGTATAGTCAGTTTACTCCAGATTATCATCCCTTTTATTTTATTTTATACTTACTAATTTTGTCACCTACTTAATTTTACTAGGGTGACATTTGGTTCTTCAGTTTGGTTTTAGTAAATTTTAGTTTGATTTTTTGTTTTTTAATTTTGAAAAATTGTGTATCATATATCAAATTGAAATATTTTGGTTTGGTTTAAATTTTTCAAGTTTGGTTTGAGTTTATTTGGTCCCTTTAAAATGTTTTTTTGGTGCAAACTAATGAAAAATAAAATGAGAACAAAATCAAAGTATAAGATACTTAAAAATTTAAAATCATGTTAAGTGATGATGAGTTTTCATGAAATATTTATTATGCCTAAAAAATTATATTTAAGCACGAAGATATGCTTTACATGATATAAATCGGCAAAATATGGTTGAATTTTTATTGAAAAATAATATTTTAAATTAACTATATGAATTATAAATTTGTTGCTATTTTGACTTGTTTCATGAATAATTTAATTGCTAATTGATTTGTATGTATATGAATATAATTTTAATTTTTTGGTCTAATATATGTATAATTTTTTAAAAATAAAAG